>UCOK01009807.1:0-12054 GCA_900474325.1 Synergus umbraculus | reverse complement strand
TTTTAACATAGATTTCCAGAGATTAATAATTTTGAAGGTTTTTATGTGCATTTTTAACGATTTTTAAGTGATTTTTACGAAATTGAAGAGATTTTTAGGATATTAAAACAATTTTGTAGAATTGTATGGGATTTTAGGATATTTTGTGAAATTTTAAGAGATTTAAAAATCTTTATAAGAGTTTTATGAGGTCTTAAGGAATTTGAAATATTATCCAGAAATTTTAAGGAATTTTACGAGATTTCTAATAATTTTAAATGATTTTGTGAGAATTTTAAAGGATTTCATGGAATTTGATAAGATTTCTATGTAATATTTATAAGGGATATAAAAGATATAGAGATTTTTAATTTTACCGTAAAATTTTAAGAATTTTTTTGGGAATTTGAAGAGATTTTAAAATTTTTTTCATGGAATTTCAAAAGGTTATTAGGGATTTTTAGAGATTTTCATAAATTTTAATATGGATTTGTAAGAATTTCATGGGAGATAATCTCTAAAAATTTCTATTTTTATAGTTTCACTAATTTTAACATAGATTTCCAGAGATTAATAATTTTGAAGGTTTTTATGTGCATTTTTAACGATTTTTAAGTGATTTTTACGAAATTGAAGAGATTTTTAGGATATTAAAACAATTTTGTAGAATTGTATGGGATTTTAGGATATTTCGTGAAATTTTAAGGGACTTTAAAAGGTTTGTAAGAATTTAATGAAGTTTTATGAGATTTCTAATAATTTTAAGTGATTTCGAGAGATTTTTCTAATATTTAAAGGATTTGATGAGAATTTTAAAGGATTTCATGGAATTTGAATTGTTATCATTGAATTTTTTTTGAAAATTTTAAGAGATTTCAACGAAGTTTAACATAGATTTTAAGAGATTAAAAAAATAAAATATAATAAATTATATAATATAATGTTCGTTCTTGTAAATATATATCTAAAGGAATTTTTGTTAATACCATTCACGTAATTGGAATGGTTTTGACAGAATCAATTGAAAAATTTGCTAAAAAAATCTTTAAGTGTAACATTTTTCTTCAGTTAAGGGTGTTGGAGCCAAGTTCTAATATAAAAATTCGATTTCTTCATTTTACTCAACAAATATTAAATTTGGAACTTTTTCCTTCTGTAGCATTAATCAACTTTTAAATAGAATTATGCGTACAGAGCGAGAAAATATCTAATTCAGATATTTTTTAAGTAAAATCAAAATATTAAATTTTGACGTTAGATTTTTAATTCCTCGTTTTATACAAAAAAATATCGAAATTAAATATTTTATCGCTCTGTACGCAGTCTTATATTTGAAAAAAGATTAGTGCTACAGAGCGAAAAAATATTTATTTATAAATTTCGTTGAGTAAAATGAAGAATTGGAATTTTGAATTTCTTTAAAGGTCCAACGCCCTTAAGAAGAAAGAAGAAAGAAATCTTCAAATTTCAAACATTATCTTTCATTTACATGAAGAACAGCTGCATCAACCAATTTATACCATCATTACTATCATATTATTGACTGCCTGACGTACCATTCAATCCTGGATCAGTAGATTCAATTTCCGTGTATTAACAACAATCACAGTCACAAAGAATACCTGGCACACCTGAACTTCAAAGTAATCAAAAACTGTAAACCATATCCACAGTAATTAGAACACGAAAAATCCACAGTATGGTATTATGGTTTTTTATGTTGCCAAGAGATTGAACTTATCTCATGACGATGTTAAGTTTTGTTTATGCAGTTTATGCAGTTTATGCGATTTATACATAATAGCGAAATTGTCAATACACAGGGATGAGCGACATGTGGCACGTGTCACCCTGGAACAGAAATCTGGGATTCACATGCTTTCGGGACAACGCGCGGTGCTGGACTGACTCTGTTCACTCTGTTCAGTCAGTTAGTTGGTAGACAGACTTTCTTCCGTGGCATGGATCGCCTCTTTCGTCTCTTTGATTACGAACACGGTGGTTCGCCCTCCTCTGAAACTGTGAACTCCTCGGGCCCCACCAACATCAACATCAGAAACTACATTGATAGTTGCAGTGTTTCGAAAGGCCCCGCATAGCCACCGTTTAGCTCAGCTCTAGCTCATGTATCATGTTGTACATTACATATCTCAAATCATACGAATGCAGATCCTCGGGCAGAATAAAAATGTTATCTGCTAACTTTCCACATGGAAAAGATTTTATGTATAGAAAATGATTGAAAAGTTCTGAACGTTCAAATGAACGAATTTTTGTATTGATTGTATTTATAACTACAAAAAGTTTTTAAATATTGATTAATTTACATTGAAAATAATAAAGAATTAAATAAACTTGTAATCCTGATTGTTATTTTTAGTTGGCACAATATTTCTGGATAAATTATAATTAAAAAAAAAATATTTCGTTCATTTGAACGTTCGAAACTTTATTCACATTATAGAAAAGATTTTATATATATAGAAAAGATTTTATATATACAGAAAAGATTTTCGATTAGATTAGAAAAGAGATTTCGAGTTGGAAGTAAATTTACAGGACCAACATCTGTACATTTCGCATTTTTTCAAACATTGCCATAATTTTCGCCTGATTGGAATTCTTCTTTGGGGATATTGACAATTTTATGATGAATATTGTATAGAAGTATTGGATAAATTAAGATGACATGATTTTTGCAGAAAATGCGCCTGTTGGCCTTTCAGCGGCTCGAAGGACAGGAAGGAATTTCTTGCCAGAGAGAGGATGTAGTGAAAGGGGAAAGTCGGGAGGGGGGAAAGTGAAGTCAAATTTACTCTATAATAAATAATACCTAATTCACGATTCTGAAACACGAGAAACTTTTCCGAATTAATAAAGGAGTATATTACGTTATGTATAAGTATACATTCACATGCAAAATATGCAAACTTGAAGCAAATTACATGTCATGTTTAGAAGATCAGGGTGTCTAGTGAGAAAATTTGAAATTCCCGGCTTTTTTTAATAAATTGTTTGTTTTAATTAGTTTCTCGTTTTTGCACACCTTTTGCCATTAGAAAAAATAATAGAGAATTTTTAATTCTTGAAATATAAAATCTTGTAATTCTTTATCTAATTTCAGGAATCTTCACGAGTTTTATCAAATTCCTTAAAATGACTTTATTATCCTTTTCAAAATTTGCTGAAATTCCTTGAAATTTCGTAAATTCACTTGATATTTCTTAAAATTACTCAAAATCCAATATAATCTCACTAAATCCTTTATTTCTGCAAATAAATGTTCTTCAGATTATTTAAAATCTCATAAAAATCTTAAAATTCCTTAAAATTACTTTATTATCCTTTTCAAAATTTGATGAAATTCCTTGACATTTCTTAAAATTACTCAAAATCCCATAAAGTCTCATTGAAATTACTTTAAATTTCGTAAGTTCACTTGATATTTCCTAAAATTACTTAAAATCCCATTAAATCTGATTAAATCTTATAGAATTCCTGATGAAAATCTACTGAAATTTTGTCAAATCTATTGAATCCATTCAAAGTCTTTAAAATTACTTAATATCCCATAAAAAATTGTAAAATCCCTTAGAATTACTTAAAATTCAATAAAACATGGACAAATCCCTTAAAGTTATTTTAAATGCTATGAAATTTCATGAAATTCATTAAAATTCCTGACAATCCCATGAAATCGCGTAAAAATTCTCATACAATATCTTAAAATCCCTTTAACATCCTTCAAAATCTGGTCAAATTCCTTAAACTTAATTAAAATTATTTTAAATCTCATAAAAATCTTAAAATTCCTTAAAATTACTTTATTATCCTTTTCAAAATTTGATGAAATTCCTTGACATTTCTTAAAATTACTCAAAATTCCGTAAAGTCTCATTGAAATTACTTTAAATTTCGTTAAATTCTTTTAAATTCTTAAAAATCCAATATAATCTCACCAAATCCTTAAGAATTTCTGGAAATAAATGTTCTACAAATTACTTAATATCTTATAAAATATCTTAAAGTTGCTTAAAACTACTTATAATCTCCTAAAATTTTAAAAATATTACAAATCACTTAAAATCCTTTGAATTCCTTAAAAGTCTTTAAAATTACTAAATATCTCTAAATCCTGTGAAATTTCCTGAAATCCCTTAAAATTCCTGACAATCCCATGAAATCTCATAAAATTCCTTAAATTAATTAAAATTACTTAAAATCTCATAAAGTCTCATTATACGTCTTAAAATTACTAAAAATTCCATGAAATTTCGCTAAATTCTTTAAAATTCTTCAAGATCCAATATAATCTCACCAAATCCTTTATTTCTGGAAATAAATGTTCTTCAAATTACTTAATATCTCATAAAAATCTTAAAGTTCCTTAAAATTACTTAGAATCTCCCAATAAAACTACTTAAAATCCCATGAAATCCCTTGAAATTCCTGAAAATCCAATAAAATCTCGTAAATCCCTTGAAATACCCTTACGTCGTTACAATAATTTAATATTCTATGAAACATTGTAAAATCTCTGAAAATTACTTAAAATTCAATTCAATTTCGTAAAATCTTTTAAAATTTCATAAAATTCATCGAAATATTGTGAAATGCATTAATATTTTTAAAATCTCAATAAATTTCGAAAAACCCTTTTAAGTTCCTTAAAATTTTTCAAGATTCTGTGAAATCTCATTAAATCTGTTAAAATACCTTAAAATTCAATGAAGTTTCATAAAATGTCTAAAAGTTTCTCAAATTACTTAAAATTCCACAAAATATATAGTCAAATTCCATAAAATTACTTTATAATCCTTTAAAATCTCATCATTTTTCCGAAAAAAATGAAAAAAAAAAAAATTAAGAGATTTCAAAAGTATACAAAATAATTCAGAGATTCTAATTTTTGAAATATAAAAATTTGTAATTCCTAGTCTAATTTTAGGAATCTCAATAAATTTGTAAAATCCTTTTAAATTCCTTAAAGTTATTCAAAATCTCATTAAATCCCATTAAAACCCTCAAAACATCTAAAAATCCACGAAATTTTGTAAAATCCCTTCAAATTCCTTAAATGTTTTTAAAATACCATGCTCTCTTAAAATTGCTAAAAATCTAATGAAATTTCATAAAATCGCTTGAATCCCTCAAAGGTCCTTAAAACTATTTAATATCCCTTAAAATATCTGCAAATCCAATGAAAATCCAAGACAAACCTTTACAGATTCTAAAATTACTTAAACTTACACAAAATATCGTTAAATTCTTAAAAAATTCTCGTTCTTAAATGAAATTCCCGGTTTCCCGATCCGCTAGACACCCTGAAGACACGCAATGTTTATTACTATATAACTCTACGTAAAAGGAGTGCGAATGCTCATGATCAAATTTCTGATCAAGTGTCCAAGAATCAAATCAAAGAATCTAAAGCCCAAGTTGAATTACACACTACGAAATCGCTAAAAGCAGTTTAGAGTATCGTTAGCGGTATCATAATATAATAATCGTTAGAGTATCACAATAAATAGGAAGTAAATGCCAGTTTAATTGCCCAAGATGCCTAATAATGCGAATAATTTCTTCAACTTCCATAAAACGTCCGTGGGACGGAATGCTGCACAGTAAAGAAACATCATAGATGGAAGTCGAGGATTCTTTCGTTTCCGTTCTCCATGGACGATCTCTGCAGTCTCGTCCTGGTTTTTCACGAACTTCATTCGCCAATGAGGAAAATCGGCCTCTCTCCTGAATAGAATCTCCTTTCTCGAGTTGAAATAAGCGTATAATACTTCTCACACCGTAGGGTTTGCATATACTCGTGATCACAGCGACTCCTTTTATTTAGTCGTTCTTATATATCCATTGCTGAATAGACATTCATGACACGAGGGACGAGGTTCTAAATCTTTATGCTTATTTTGCATCAGGAGAGTCTGCTACACTGTTCAATGTGCATAACTGCATATTATGCACTATGTATAATGTATAATGTATAATGTATATAATGTATTTCCAAAACAATCTCTGCAACGTGACTGCAAATTTTCGTAGCGTCTTTTCTTCTCTGAATTGATGAGTGATATCGTCACTGCTTCCTTGGGATAATAATGTGGGCTTTCTCCCGAAAAAATGTGATGTTCAATGGGTCCAAATGAGAAGAACGGAAAGCTCAGGAATCTATAAAAGAGAAATCGGAAATAGAAGATCTTCTGGAGATCCTTGATACGGGTTTGGAATTTTATAGGAGATTGCAGTTAGTTTTATGAATCCAACATCAAAAGATCCAACATCAAATTTTCCAGTATCAAATTTTCCAACATCAAAATGAAATTCGGCTGAAAAAAGCATAAGATGAAAGTTGATCACCTGATCACTGAAGTCAATGAAGCATTTCCAATATTTTTACTCACATTTTTGTGCTGCAGAGCTATAGGTACGCAGAGTTTGAGTTTGAGTGCTGAAACTGAAAGAGTAGCCGAGCCTCAAGGCGCACTTTAACGGTATATTTCCCTCAGATCTGGGTTGCTAGAACGCGGCGTTTTGGCTTCATTTGTGGCATACTACATCGCGCTTTTTCACGTAATTGTTCATGCTGAGTTCGCAGGCAAATTTACATAACATTGCATTAATATTGTATTGCTGATGTCCTGATGTGATTACCGGGCGACAAATCTGCCGGCCGATGACTTCACGCCATGCTAGTTGACTGAGATGATCACCAGCTCGTGACGGCTTCGGATTCCGGAATGAGGAACAAACTCACATTTTACGCTTTAAATCACTTTGCAAGTTTTCTTGCGCTAATTGTGACGCAACACATTGCGGAGTTTTGAGAGGGCTTTATATATAATATTTATTATCAGAGAATTGCAAATTGTTATCAGGGTGTCTACTGAACTGGGAATTAGAAATTCCCGGGTTTTTCCTGGTCAATTTTTTTTTCCTCCGACTAATCTATAGTTGCTTTTTAATGATTTTTGAAGAAAAATAATTTTTTTTTAATTTGACAAAGTAGAAATTCTATCTTAAAATACTCAGAAATTTTTTTAATTGTTTACAATTCTACGATGACATTTAAAAACCCTTTAAATTCTTTAAAATCCATTAATAAAAATATTAGAAATCTTGTCAGATTGCCTAAAATCTTTTAAAAATCAGAAAACTTTATTGAAATTCCTTAAAATTATTAGAAATCTCGTAAAATTTCATAAAATCCTTTAAAAAAATGCCAATAAAGTCTGTTAAGTCATTAAAATTTCACAATTCTCTTAGAATTCTTGGAAATTTTATGACTGAATTTAAAATCCATTAAAATTCTCAGAAACCTTTTAAAATTTTGAAATTCCTCGGAATTTCAGGACAAGACTTAAAATCCCTTAAAATCCCAGAAACTTCTTGAAATTCTTTAAAATTCTATGATAACAATTAATATACCTTTTCAACTGTAAAATACATTAAAAGTATTAGAAATATTATTAAATTCCATGAAATCCCTAAAAATTACATAAAATATTTTAAAAATCAGACAAATCGGTTGAAATTCTTTAAAATAATTAAAAATCTCATGAAATTCCACAAAATCTTTTAAAAATCATATAAAATCTCTTGAGTTCTCTTAAAATTCCCCGAGGTTTCATGAAAACATTTTAAATCTCTTAAATAAAATCCTTAAAAAATGCCAATAAAGTCTTTTAAGTCATTAAAATTTCAAAATTCTCTCAAAATTCTTGGAAATTTCATGACTGAATTTAAAATCCGTTAAAATTCTCAGAAATTTTGAACATCGAAATTCCTCGAAATTCTACAAGACTTAAAATCCCAGAAACTGTGGAAATTCTTGAAAACTTTTGAAATTCCTTAAAATTCTATGATAACAATTAAAATACCTTTTTATTCTTTAAAATAAATTAGAAATATTATTAAATTCAGAAAAATTGTTGCAATTTCTTTAAATTATTTAAAATCTCATGAAGTTCCACAAAATCTTTTAAAAATCATATAAAATCTCTTGAGTTCTCTTAAAATTCCTCGAGGTTTCATGAAAACATTTTAAATCTCTTAAATAAAGTGTTTTAAAAGTCATTAAAACCACTTAATTCTCCTAAAATTCTTGGAAATTCCATGATAATATTTAAAATCCCTTAAAATTTTCAGAAACCTTTTAAAATTTTGAAATTCCTCGAAATTCCAAGACAAGACTCAAAATCCCTTAAAATCCCAGAAACTTCTTGAAATTCTTTAAAATTCTATGGTAACAATTAAAATACCTTTTTATCCTTTAAAATACATTAAAAGTATTAGAAATATCATTAAATTCCATGAAATCCTTAAAAATTACATCAAATTTGTAAAAAAATCAGACAAATCGATTGAAATTCCTTAAAATAATTAAAAATCTCATTAAGTTCCACAAAATCTTTTAAAAATCTCTAAAGTTCTCTTAAAATTCCTCGCAATTTCATGAAAACATCTAAAATCCTTTGAAATTCCCTAAAGTTCTTAAAAATCTTTAAAAATTTTATGAATTCCTTTAAAATTCCGTGAAATATCCGTAAATTTCTTAAAATGCTGCAAAATCTTTTAAAAATCACAAAAAATACTTTTTCAATAGCGCTCTAAAAAGATTATATCGAAATTTCTTTAAAATCTCGTATACATTGTTATTCGAAATGCACTCTCTAAATTTGAATCAGCGAAATTCCGCTGGTTCAGATTAACAGTGTAATTAACTTTTGATTAACTTAAAGTTATAAGAAGTAAAAAAAGAATAATCGCGTGTTGATTTGCTAGTAGAATAAAAAGAAGATAAAGTAGAAAAATATTGATTTTTCCATAAAATACAAAAAACTCCTGGTTCTAAGTGAAATTCTCGGGGTTTCCCGGTTTTTCTCGGTCAAATAAAATCCACGAGTTTTTCTCGGTTTCCCGGTCCGCTAGACACCCTGGTTATATGCTTATACAAAGTCTGCATATAACTTTTTGTGGATATGATACCATCTCACAAAAAAATGAGTTTTGGGATCTGAAATATAAAAATCTAAAATTGATTATAAAAATGGAAGTATAAATGGTATAAATATTAGAAAAATGAAGTATTTAGAAAACACTTTCCGCAAAGTTTAGAAATAATCTATAGAGATGTTTTGTATGCATGGCGTTTGGGAATTAAATGTGTTTCGACCACCTAACGGATTGAGATAAATCGCTTGACTAACAATCGTGGTTCTGCGGCTATTGGAATACCGTGTCCAAGTTTATAGTGACGAGAAACGCAAACGGTGTAAAGAACGGTGCTGTTAGTTAGTGCAGTGGTCACAAACATGATTCCGTTTTCTGCCAAGTAGAATATGTTAATTTTCTAGATCTTCTGTTAATTACGATGAATTTTACACCACCAAATTGATCATCTTATTATTATCATCATCTTCTTATCACTTCAGATCTTTGATTCTCTGCACATCTGAAAAAAAGACTTTGGTAAAATCATTTCGATAAATTAAAATGAATGCAAATTTTTGCACAAAAATTGCAAATTTATATCATATACAAAAAGATGGAAGAAAGTCAATGTCGTCAGAAAACATGCAGAATAGAGAATGATGAACCGAGAAAATAAAAAGGCCAATATAGTGGGCAGCTTTCGTGAAAGCGAATTTTTTGTGAAGATCCACAAGAGAGAAAGATGTTGGTGAGTCTCGGAAGTATGCGGCAGGTGATTTTATTGGTGGATGCTCTCAAGAAGGAGGACAACGACTGTGTAGCTTGTAGTCGATCCTATCACTGGAATAGTGCTTGTATCTGAATCTCAGACATTTTGATTAATGCTGCAAATTTAATGCAAATTTTTCCTACTTTCTTAGATTGCTGAACACCCTTCAATCCTGCAAAAGGAAAAGAAAAACAAAAACAATATATTAATAGAAATAGTAAATTGAGTATAATTTTTCATCAAGTTTTAAAAATTGCTTTGTTATACCTTCTAATCCAAATTATAATATATAGAACATAGATCATTCAAAATTCAATCGAAGTTTATCAATGACCGATTGTAAATGATATATAAAATTTTGTCTCCTTTAAGGAATTACTGATTCGCAATGGATGTCACCATTCGAATATATTTACCGCAAAAGAGTGACCGTTATTTCTGTATAGAGTTACTTCATGTTTAAGAGTTATTCTATTCCCATTAAATATATAAATTATTTTCCTTTCCTAAATATAATGAATTTTTATTAGATTTTATTAATAAAATTGTGCCAATTAGAAGTATTTTGACGATATTAATATATTAATATATTAATCGACAAATTCGTATCTTATTGGGAATTTATGCTCTGACCAGAAAATTAACACCAAGTATATACCTTGGCATCAATCCTGATAGAGCAATAAACAAAATTTATATTTTCAATTTTTACAAAGAAAAATACATGAATATATAGAATTAATATAATAAATAATAATATAATAGTAATATAATAATAGTATAGTAATATAATATAATTAATATATTGAATTTATAGCTGAGCACTAAATTAAAAAATGAAGTATTTTCTGCTCAATATTATGTTGAATTAATTTCCTGAATTTAAGCACACGAAATTAAGTAACAATGTGAAACGAAAAGTGAAAACTTGCTCTCATTTCGTTCTGAAATTGAAAAGTGTGGCTAAAATTGGAAATTGCTGACATTAATTTGCACTCTTCACATCAACCAAACCATTCCTCAGGGATGGTTGATAATTATAAGGCCAAGATTGCCTTCACTCTATCATTCAAATGACTCAGAAGAATACATAAAGGATATATGCTTTCTCACGAAACCCTCAATCAACTCTCAAACTCTGCTTTCTATTCGTCTTTCGAGTTCGATTTTTAAAGCAATTTCACTTGGCTTTTCCAAGTATGCACTGATTAAATATTTTTTTATTATTTTAAAAATTACGAGACGTGAGTCAAGTAAAAAATAAATAAGAAATAATCAGGTAAAATCGCTCTTGACCTTAAATTATAAATTTCTATCCCCCGATATGTAAACAGACCTTGGGCGACTGCACTTTTATGTATTCTGAAGTCTAACAAGAATAAAACTTTGTAATCTGACCCGCAATCTGCAAGAAAATAGTACAAAACATTTTTTTGTTTTTCGTTTTTTTAACTAAAAAATTTTAAGGAAAATCAAATATTTGATATTTGATTTTCTGCATATTATAATCTATTTTATAAATATGGAACTTCTAAATTGTAAATGGAAATCAAGTTGTAAATTAAATCATATGTAGCATAAAGTTAAAGATATTAATTTTTATACGTAATAAATTATGAAAGGAATTTCAGTAACAAGACTTGATCTTGAATCTTGAATCAGGGTCAGATTCAGACTCACACAAAACGAGTCCGGCAATATTCTTGGACTCAATTTCATGAATGGACGTGAAGAGAAGAATAAAATTAATAAGTTTTGATGCCACGATTTGCAGCACTAGCTATTTCTTATAAAAAACATATTTTTTAAATCGTTTTTATTATAGCGTTAAACTATTTTATAATAATTGAGAATAAGATGTTCATAAATTAATTTATAAATTTACAATTGAATAGAGAGGCAGTGTAAGAATATTTAGCATGTCTATTTTACAAAAATATTCCGAATATTAATTATTAATATTATTTAAATTATTACTCATTTTATACTGGCGAAGCAAAAGCCCTAAAAAAATTAGAGACTAGTCATTAAAAGTGATTTAGAATTATATGGAAGTGAAAATCAATATAAATATCAATTTAAAATCATTTGTATAAAAGTGTAAAATTATTCTAAATCTTAAAAGTTTAAAATTACTGTTCAATTGCATGATTTTGAGCACATAAACGATATCTAAGCCTATTCTAAGCAATTAGTTACAACATAAATTTTATACTATAATATGCGGCCTATTTTCATCTACTTTCGTTGTATCAAATGCTTTTAATATTTATCAAGTCCTGTGAAATCTTATATTTTTGTTATAACAAAATGTATAACAAAATATATGACAAATTATATATATATATATATATATATAATAT
>UCOK01009806.1:0-20388 GCA_900474325.1 Synergus umbraculus | reverse complement strand
ATTATTATTATTATTATTATTATTATTATTTATTACACTGTTACAAATTTCCATCTCCCTGAATCAAGTCTTGCAAGATTTTGCGCACAAAAATTTTTCTTTGAATCTTCAGTTAAAAATACTTTTGTATATTCTGAAGCTCCTCCTCATCTTTAATTCGCAAATCTGAAAATTATCGAAAACATCCAACGTCTCTTACGAGAGCGCAACGCAGGTTTATTGAAAGAAAAATACGGGCTGGTAACGATCCACTCGTCGTTGGCAGGTGCCTATTGAAACTGGATAATTCACCCTTCCGGGTTTCAGCTCTCCCTTTATCATGCCACCCACATTTCTTCTCGAAATTTCCTTTTCGTCACTTCGTCGTGACAACGATTCACGAAATAGCAGTCGCCAGATTTTAGCAAATCTCGAATAATAAAAACGAAAACATTCTATTTTAGTAAATTGGGCTCTGGGAAATTGCAAATATTCTCAAAAACTCTCCGGAAATTCCACAGCTCTCAAGAAATTCAAAATTTTATGTAGATTCCTCATTTAAATATCTCTGGAGTTATTACTTTCATTGTACAAGAAATTAAGAATAAAGTCTCTCTTAAATTCCTTTGATGGAACAAAGAGACTGGTTGAAGTGATACAAGGGAATATATTGTCAACCAGGAGTGGATAAAGGACTTCAACGAAACTCTAGTCAAACTCGATGTAATGTATTATCGATTTAGTTTGCATTCGTTTGATCTACAGCACACGACACTTGATATTTAGTTAACAGTCGTCTCAATGACATATACTTTCTGAATACCTTATTCTCAAATTGACTTTTCGCATACTAACAATGGATCTCAGAACCCGGAAATAATATAATTATACAATTAAAATTTTAACAGAAAAGCTTCGAGAATTGAAAACACTGGAGTTTTAATTCAGTTTTCTCTACTGCATTGGAGAAAACCTTTGAATGCTGCTTCTTTAAATTTCTTTATTTCAGTTTATCGCTCTTATTCCCCCTCCTCCACCCACGGCAATTTCCATACACAATAAAATGTTCAATATCGAAACGGAGCAGAAGCGACTATTTCCCAAGCTTTGGAAAATGTAGTGTGCCATTGACTTTCCAATTTCCAGAAAAAAGTTCTCAACTATACAAAGCAAACTTTCATCTTACTTATCCCAAAAAAAAATTCACCGGATGAAGAACTTTCGCGGATGCTTTTTCATCGTTCTTTTCTTTTCTTATCTCATCCCAACTTTTATCTTTTTATTACACCCTTAATTGATCCCCACAGGCAAAAATCAGTGTCAATAAGAAAATTTTTTTTCTGCTTTTAGGTTCCTGTCAAAATGCAGTTGGAAGAAAAAACTTCGAGACAAGGAACGACCCTTCAAGTTTCGATGAAGAACATGAAAATCTGTAAGTAGCATTTCCAATATTAATATTTTTTTTATTACAAAAAAAAAAGCTTCATCAATTGAAGTTCTTTTCATTTCCGCAGCCTTCATAAAAAAATACAGTTACTTCTGACGGGTAACACTCGTAAATTTAAAACAAGAAAAGACATAATTGAGAAATGTCTGCAACATTCTCCTCTCATTTCACGCAGACACTTGAGCCAAGCTCTTGCTACGTCAAAAATAAAATTGAATTATAGTTTCGTCGGAATCGCGCGATATTAAGTTTAATTTCAGTCTAGCGGAGAAGAATAAAGAACCATTCTGGAATTCCTTTCCCGAGAAACACTTTGTTTTCCATTAGATGGAATGCATCTCCCGAGGGCGGAAGGGCGCTCGATGAAGAGACAGTGGCCCTTACGGACCAAGAAGTTGCAGTAGAGACAGAACTACTGCCTCGGGGAAACGAAAAAGGAAATGGGGCCTTCTATCCATCTCCAGACTCTTGTAAGCATCACTTTTAATTCTTTTTTCTCTATCTTTTGTCTAGTAGTAAAACGCCCTAGACACGAAATAAAAATCTCACGTATGTGAATTTAATCTTGGATCATTTTTCTCTTCATGTCTAATTTTTATATAGGAAAAGCACTACTACTTCTTCAACATCTTTGAGTCACTATCCCTCTAATTTTTTAACTCCCTTCTATCCAATTTTGCGCAGGATGGGCAGATTACTTATTGCTTGAGCTTGAAAATTGTTTTAGCGACGATTTCACTCATCTCGAGGTGGAAAGACGGTAACGAGCGAGGTCATGAAAATAGGCGAGTTAACAAGTCGACGAAGGATATTCGTGGCAAGGAAATGAAAAGTACTTGTGTGCAAATTAAGAAAGAACCGGACTCCGACTACGCTGTCACAGAAAATGAGATTAAAAGGCTGAGAGGGCGAGCTGAGCGCATGAGAAAGTACCGCGGACAGCACCGAAGAAAGCGGAAGTACCTCGACAAGAACTCGAATAGGGAAAGAAGAATGAGAAAGAATAAAAGGGAGAGAAACGGAAGTCGGCGAAAAGCCAGGCGAAGGAAGAATGATAATGCAGTTCGTCTATTCTTTAGTGGCTTGAGGACTAACGAGACTAACGTTTTTTTAGAACCTTTCATCAATGTAACTAACAATGACAAGGACAACCAGTCCATAAAAAACAGGAAATTCGAACAGGTAGATAAGAATATTCGCGAGGAAGATTTTACAATTTTATTTTTTAATGACAATTTTAATTATCATTTTTATTATCTTTTGAAATCGGATGAAATCTTTTAAAATTTCTGAAAATCCACTGAAATTTTGTCAAATCCCTTGAATTCCTTAAAAGTCCTTAAAATTATTAAATAAATATCCCATAAAATATCGTAAAATCCCTTGAATCCCTCAAAAGTCCTTAAAATTACTTAATTCTCCATGCAATATCTTAAAATGTCTTAAATATTTCCAAAATCTGGTGAAATTTCTTTAAACTTCCCTTAAAATTACTAAAAATTCCTTGAAATCTTATGAAATTCCTCTAAACCCAAAATCAATTAATATTCCTTAAAATTACTAAAAGTCCATGAAATCTGATTAAACCTTTTAAAATTTCTGAAAATTTACTGAATTTTCGTAAAATTCCTTGAATTCTTTAAAAGTCCTTGAAATTACTGAATACATATCCCATAAAATACCCGTGTAGAAATTCTCAAGCTTGGCCCAGACCGGTGATGAAACGCTGAATCCGGCCGGGCCCAGGCCGGGCTTCCAGTCAAAACTGGGCGTCCACACTTGGGCCAGGCCAGATTTGGCGTTTCACCCCGGTTTGACATCCCCCGGCCTGGGCCCGCTCAGGGCCACAGTAAAATTTCTACACGGGTATCGTAAAATCCCTTAAAATTATTAGAAATTCCATGAATTGTCATGAAATCTCTTAAAATTCCTGATAATTCAATGAAATCTCGTAAAATCACCTGAATCCCTCAAAAGTCCTTAAAATTACTTAATTCTCCATGCAATATCTTAAAGTGCCTTAAATATTTCCAAAATCTGTTGAAATTCCTTTAAATTTCCCTTAAAATTACTCAAAATTCTTTGAAATCTTATGAAATTCCTCTAAACCCAAAATCAATTAATATTCCTTAAAATTACTAAAAGTCCATGAAATCTGATTAAACTTCTTAAAACTTCTGAAAATTCACTGAATTTTCGTACAATCCCTTAAATTCCTTAAAAGCCCTTAAAATTACTAAATATTCATGAAATATCGTAAAATCCCTTAAAATTATTAGAAATTCCATGAATTGTCATGCAATCTCTTAAAATTCCTGACAATTCAATGAAATCTCGTAAAATTCCCTGAATCCCTCAAAAGTCCTTAAAATTACTTAATTCTCCATGCAATATCTTAAAATGCTTTTAAAATATTTCAAAAATCTGGTGAAATTCCTTTAATTTTCTCTTAAAATTAGTAAAGTTCCATGAAATCTGATTAAACCTCTGAAAATTTCTGAAAATTCACTGAATTTTCGAAAAATCCCTAAAATTCCTTAAAAGTCCTTAAAATTACTAAATATCCCTAAAATATTGTAAAATCCTTTAAAATTATTAAAAATTCTATGAAATATCATGAAATCTCTTGAAAGTCCTCAAAATAAGTTAATTCAATCTCGTAAAATATCTTAAAAGTATTTAAAATTCCATTAAAATCCCTTAAAATCTCTTAAAATCCTTAAAAGTCTTTAAACTTACATTTAATCTCCATACAATATCTTAAAATGCCTTTAACATCCTTCAAAATCTGGTGAAATTCCTTTAAATTTAGCGTGTCCACAAAGAACTTAAGAATCACTTGAAAATCTGTAAAATCACTTAAAATCCCTTAAAATCCATCAAAATCACTCAAAGTCCCTTAAAATCACTTCATATTAAATTCGAACGACTTCAAGAGAAATTAATTCAATAAAAACTCCTGTAGTCAGATGATTTCATTTCAATTTTCTCCAATCTCTTGAAATAATTAAAGTAATTTGAATTCATACATTTAGAAAATTCCTGAAACCATCGAAATCATCAGAAATCATTGCAAAATCCTGAAATACCTTCAAGTCAAAAGTAGGATACAACCGTCAGCTAAATATTTCCAATCCCTCTTTTTTTTCTTTTTCTCTTCTTTTTATCTTCACAATAGTATTCAAACCAAATTTGATAAAATCGTTCATACCCAAAACAGATGACCCTCGAGAATCCAACGTTGACGACATCGATCATCCAATCACAGTTAACAACTGAATCAAGAGTTCCAATTCCCCCCGAGCCGACAAAACGCTACCACTACAACGAACTCAAGGATGGAACAGTAGAAAAAGAATTCTCGAAATACCTGGAAAGAGAAATCTTAACATCGAGATTGGAGAACCTGCCGTACATCGAGAGGTACTCCGAAGACAAATCCGCCAGGAAAACGGGAACAGGATTTCCAGATCCGAGGGAAAACGAGATAAAGATGTTGAACGATCAGAAGCAAGTGGAAGCTCGATATCGAGTTCCAAAGCCAAGTGGATACGAAAGTCCTCGATTCGATGTGCAAAGTATGTTGGGATATTCCAGAACTGAGGAAGATTTACCTATCCTGGAAATGGAGAAGGAGGTTCTCCAAAGGACGATGCAGGATTATAACGCTTACATGTCGTCGAACTTATTGGCCGGGAAATTGACTGGCGCCCGGAAGCAGCCAATCAAGAACGAAGGTAATGAATCGGAGAGGCGAAAAGAGTCGGAAGTGGAGCAAAAGGAAACTTCGCCGAAGGTGATGGACGATGAAGAAATCAAGGGTGATCTGTCCTGTGTAAATGGAACATTTTTACCCGCACCTCTCGTCTCACACGCGCTGATCAAATATGTAAAGTAAGTACTACACTACGCATTATGAATTATTCAAATCGTCCTTATTCCTTTGCAGAAAACGGCAATTCTCTTCTTCATTAAATTTTATCGAGTACTCCCGGCCTGATGAGTCTTTTATATTCGAGAAATCGGTTTAATGAAAAGAAAGATTCTTATCCTTTGTTTTTAGAACGAAACCAAGTTAAAACTTGGTAAAGTAATATCATAAATTAAAATCTCGTAAATCCTGTAATTTGCTAGTATCCGAGTGTTAAAGCTTCTTTACGGCTTTGGAAGATTGGACCTAAATTTATAGTCCGCTCTATATATGTATACCCGATTCCGGTTTATCCTAAAACTCAAATAAAAGCATCTGACTTATCGACTTCGAGCTTCCGCCCCGATTCTCTAATTACCTTAAAGTTCCCCTAACGACGATTTGTTTTTCGCCGTTTATCGTAAACCACAGATCCGCATTGTAAAGTCCAAGTCCAGAATCTCGAGTTTTAAGTTTCCAAACTTTAGACTTCCGCCAGCGAAGTCGGGTGAATCTCGAAGGGATTTAATCGTGTGCACTGTGCAATGTGCAGTGGGCGAGGCGAGGCCAAGAATCTCTCGCAAAACTTGCTAATGTTGTCCTCTCTTTCCTAAAATAAGTTCATTTATCCATTAACCTGTTCACAATTCTCTCTTTGAAACATTCTCATAGAACTTGTATATTGTCTATGGAAGTGAATTGTTGAGAGAAATTGTAATTGCCAATTTTCCAAAAGGTCTTCAGTCCCGGGGCAAGAATACCTCGAAGCTGACTACGAATGTGCCCCTGGATTTTATATGATTCATAAGGAAAGCAGATTACTCTGCAAAAATCGACGATGGGTCGGTCAAGTGCCAAAGTGCAAAGTCAGACCGAAACTTGACGAATTGTGCGCTCAATCTCGCTGCGAGCATATTTGCAAGGAAATCAATGGTCAGGCAGAATGCTTTTGCAGAGAAGGATTCAAGCCAGAGGGGGAAAAATGCAGAGGTAAGACATTCTTGGAATTGAAGAAATAAAGCTTTCCAAAATATTTAAGAATGTGCTGACAGCTAGCCTTTTTTTTTTAAATCTGATTAGTTTTTCCAACATTAATCCGATCTTGAAAAAGTGGTTTTTGATTGGATTAAAGTTTTAGACGTCTAGTCTGACCAAGTTTTTTTATTTTTTTTATATTTATTAGATTAAGAATATCAATTAGAGTTCAAAGAAAAAATATTTTTATAGATGCTACAAGATTTCTAGACATTTTAAGGGTTTTCGTCAGATTTTAAGTGACTTTAAGGAATTTCAAGGGATTTGAGGAGATTTCGAGATATTTTAAGTAATTAAAAAAAATTTAAAGGAATTGATTCTATTTTAGAAGAAATTAAATTAAATCCCTTAAAATATTTAAAAATACAAACCTTTGGAAATCCCTTAAAATTTCACGAAAATTTTAGAAATCGCTTAAATTCGTTGAAATCTTTTAAAATTCTAAGAAACCTCTTAAAATCCCTCAAAATTTTAAAACGTTTACAATTCCTTAAAATATCTTAAATTTTTTAAAAATATTTTTAAATTTCATGAATTCCTTGAAATTTCCATGAATTTCGTAAAAATTACTTGAAAGTCGTAAAATTCCATAAAATCGTTTGCATTTCTTTTAAATCTGTTGAAATATCTGAAAATTCTTCGAAATTCTAGAACCTCATTTAAAATACCTGAAAACCCCTTAAAATTCATACAAACCTTTTGAAATCCCTTAAAATTTAAAGGGATTACAAGAGATATGTATAATATTTAAAAGATTTAGTTGAATTTGAAAAGGACTTCATGAAATTTTAAGAGATTTTTAAGGAAGTTTAAGGAATTCAAAGAATTTTAAGGAATTTTAAAGTTCCTCGTGGAATTTTAAAGGATTTCACTAATTTTCTAAGATGTTTTACACTTGATTTTTTAATGACTTGAAGTTGTAAGAAATTAGTGTAATTAATGTAGACGCGATAATAAAATGACAAATGTAATTGTCTTTTGTGCAGACATTAATGAATGCGACGAAGACAACGGAAACTGTGAATTTAAATGCGTAAACATGGTCGGATCGTATCGTTGCGAATGTCCCGAGGGGATGACGCGAGGAGAAGATAAATACACCTGCACGGGTAAGTGTCACTCTTACTCTGAAATGAGCTATTCTTCTAGTCAAGACAAAATATTTTTTTTATTTATGTAAAAGGATTTGCTGCCAGCAATTCTTTCCAGCTTTAAATCCAGCAGATAATTTTGTCCACAAAATTGACTTCGTGTAATTACTTGATTATTTATTTATCTTCTTCATTCTTTTATTCTTCATTATTCTTCTTCATCTCACAATTAGAACATCAGAGCTGCATAATTTCCGAACTGTGCAATTTCTGTTTTAGAATTAAAAAGATTCTTCAAAATTCTTCAATAACAGAGTGTTTCGAAAAAGATTTTTTGCTTAGTGGCGCTCTTAGGCAGAGTTAGGAACCTATATTTTTGTAAAACGTGGATATTAATGGGAAAACATGGATGTAAGGAATTTTGGGGAAATTTATTTCGATCGTTAGATATCGACGAATGTCTTTCAAACGAGGGACACGGGCCGTGCCAGGATACGTGCCATAATCTGGTTGGTGGTTACGACTGCTCGTGCGATGGACTTCCGGGGACAATTCTGTCCTCCGACAACCACACGTGTCTTGAGGCGGGTCCATGCAGCATCAATAACGCGGGATGTTCCCATACGTGCCTCTCAACGATGGGACGAGTGTTCTGCTTGTGTCCCGACGGTTTCATGCTCGAAGATGATTGGAAAACTTGCCAAGGTAATATCTCTTCCCTAGTAGCCCATTCCCACAAAATTGCGACGTCAATATTAGAGTTAGACCTTCTACATCTGGTATATTTTCATATTTTTTTTTGGAAAAAGGGACATTCATATATTCCCGTGCAGAAATTGACCCATTAAGTAATCAAATGTTACAAATAATGAATTAAGAAAACTGGCTAGGACCCCATGAAAATTTCTGCATGGGATTTAATTCAGGGTGTCTACTGACTCAACCGATTCAAATTCCAGATGTTTTCCCGGGTTTTCAAGGCTAAATTCCTGATTTTCCAGGAAAGTAAAAACACACTTTAATGCCACAAGATTCAATTTTTTAAATTCCCTGAAATTTCCCTGACTTTTTCCTAACTTTCAGACACTTTCAGTTTAAATATTTTGAAATTGAAAATCACTTCACAACATTTATTATTCGTAAAAATCTCTCAAATTTACAACAACTTTTGAAATCTCTTAGAGTTTATTGAAATTTCTTGAAATTCATGAAAACATCTTTAGATATTTTAAAATTCCATTAAATCCTTTACAATTATTATACATAATCTTTTACAAATCATAAAAATCTAGTGACATGTAAAAATGACTTGAAATTTTTTAAATTCTATGAGGACTATTAAAATTCCTTAAAATAATTTTTAAAATGTCAAAATTACATGCAATTTTTACAAACATTTTTAAAATTTCACGAAAACTTTAAAATCCCGTAAAATACGTAAAAATCTTTCACAATTTTTGAAAACTTTTCCCCTAAAATTCTATAAAATCTTTTATAAATCATAAAAATTTTGTGAAATCGTTTAAAATTCCATGAAGAACTTTTACATTCTTTAAAATCACTAAAATAATAAAAATTTCTTTAAATTCTTACAAGTTTCCTAAAATCCTTTATAAATCCACGAAAAAGCTTTAAAATCCCTTGAAATACGTAAAAATTCTTTTAAAATTTTCGAAAACTTTTCAAAATTCCCTAAAATTTCACAAAATCTTTAAAAATTCATAAAAAATCCCATGAAAACATTTAATATTCCATGAGGAACATTAAAATCACTTTGAAAAATCAAAATTTCTTAAAATTTGTACAAACTTTTTAAAGTCCTTTAAAATTCCTTAGAATTTCTTAAAAATTCTTTGAATTCCCTAATCTTCCTTAAAATCTCTTAAAACCCTTTATATTTATTGAAAATGTCTTAAAATCATTAAAAACCTAGAGAATCTCAGAGAATACCAGGAAATTATTTATAATCCTTCGAAATCTTTGAATAGTTTCTAAAATTTGTTAAATAAATTATAAAAGTTATATGTGTAATACTGCAAGTATTTACAAATTATAAAATATGAAACAATAAATGAAATGTTGAATCAATTTATTTCTTTGGTAGATATTATTTGCTATGACAGAAAACAAAAATAGTTTATAAAAGTAGGTTCTTGAAAAAAATTCCAGGCGTATTTCCGGTTTTCCCGGTTTTTCCCAGTAGTAGACACCCTGAATGATTATATACCTTTAAATGACTCTGAATGTGCCAGTGTTTGGCCAAACTTATTATGCAGAGGAGTTGCTGAAAGTTTATAGAAGGTGAATGGATGTTGTTGGAAAGTTGATGTTTGTCACAGATGTGAACGAATGCGCAGTGCCAGACCTTCAAACGGAAGTTTGTCATTATGGATGCATCAACACTCCTGGATCTTACCGATGTGCTGAGCCTCTAGAACTAAAAAATCAACCCATCTCAGAAAACTTACCAAACAGTTGTCTTCCTGGTTACGAACTTTCAAATGAAGGTTCCTGCATTGGTAAGCTACAAAAATTCAAGTTTCTATCTTCAAACTTTCATTAAAATTATTTAAGTATTTGAATTAACTTAATTGAAATTTCAATGAAAAGTAACTTCAGCAGCAAGGTGTTACTTCTGAAGATTGAGTATTGCCGAACATTCTGTGATATTGAAAATTGCTTTAATCACTTTGCGGAGAATTGTATTAAGTAATAGAAATGTGAGAGTCTTGCATAAATTGGAGTCGATAGCTCTGACTGGTTTTAAATTAAACCCTCCGTGAACTTTTTCGACAGTCTCTTGAAAGCTTGCATTTCCCTTACCCTGTACTGGAGCGATTTATTGCTGATTGCGTCGCTTCCGCTTTAAATTTAAGTAAGCTTAAACTCTCGAAGGAATCATCCACCTGGCGAACAATAGCTTTTATCGTCTTGCTTAAATATTAAACAATCACAGTAAAGTAAAGCTTTGAGACAAGACTTTTAAAACTGAAAATTATAGTAGGATCTAAAACCCTTTTCTCTTCTTCAAAAGTTATTCTTCATAACAAAATTTCATATTACAATACTTTTCCTCTACTTCTATCACTAAATAATCATTCAGAGGTATTTAATTATTGAAGTTTAATGGTCAAACATGATTAACATTTAATGAGAAATTAATTAAACTGCGTATGATGAGATCATGAAAGTTATGCAGGTTTATTTTAATTAATGCTATGGAGCAATTCCATTAGGTAGAAAATGCAGAGTGAATTCCATCGCTTTTGTTGATGATTCACCTTCAATCAGAAGATCACTATGGCCAGTTAGCAAAGTTTATTCGTGGTCTGTACGAAACAGCTAACTGATACTGTGATAACAGCCCTTCCCGCGGGGAGATGAGCGTCCTAACGAGATTTCAACTTCGACCACTGGCAGCATCCCTACCGCAATCTAAGTACTAAATCGAATTAACTCCCATATGGCATTGCTGCTCTCAATAGATTGCCTCAAATAGGCAAGACATTTCAAGCTTTCACGAAAAACAATCATCAAAGCCTCGAGTCTTATCAACAAAGCCTAGTCTTATCAACAGAGCAAACTCTTATCTTCGTAGCATTTATAGTCCTTCAATAGAATGAAAAAAGTTTCTTCCTTGATCTATTTATACTTCCTGATTTATCTTGACTTACTTCTGCGTGGAGGATGAAATGACTTGAATTGGAGATAAATTTTTCGTGTTTTTTCTTTTCAACTTTTCATTTATATATGAATGGTGAGAAAAGTTTGTCTTAATGGAGAAAATCAACGGTCTGCAAAGAGCAGTGAGGCACAAAGTATTAAAAGGGCATCTTGAGTGCAATTCAAAGGCTGTCGACCAAGAGAAATCTCAATGCTCACTGAGTTCTATTTCAACCAATTTACCAAGCAGTAATTACTGTCCGTGTTGCGAATGTCTGCATGTTATATACATATATATACATATATACACAAATATATATACATTATACACTTTATTAATCAAGAGAAAAATCTGTTTGTCCACTGAATTGAATATCGCATTTATTATTAAACGCTTTTGGACAAAGGCGGAGAATTACGCAAAATTTCAAAATTACTCTATTGATTATTAATTAATTGCATATGTATGTAAATTGTATAAATTGCAATTGACATTCTACTCGAAATTTTTTTCACCCTTTCCGTGTAATATCAAATAATCGTTTCACTGAGGAATCAAAACCATCTTAAATGATAACTGATCTTAAATCGATCAAAAATTGGAAACAAGCTTCAAAGCTTGAACCAATAAAGCAATTTATGCCTCCCTTAAATGTGGTTCTGGTTATCTTGTATTTTACAACCCACTTTGCTCTGTTCAAGACATAAACGAGTGTGCCAAAGGCAACGGTGGGTGTAACGAAGTGTGCGAGAATACTGCAGGCAGCTTCTTCTGTGCCTGCGATGGAGATGAGAGAGTTTTGTCTTCGGATGGAAAATCATGCACTGGTAATTTTTTTTTCGTCATTTCCGTTACATGATTGAATTATTGGGGGAGGTTTCATGTCTCGAGATGGTTGCCGACAATTAATTTAATAATAATACTTGAATTATGAAGATAATGCCGTCAAA
Organism: Synergus umbraculus; assembly: GCA_900474325.1. NCBI lineage: Eukaryota > Metazoa > Arthropoda > Insecta > Hymenoptera > Cynipidae > Synergus > Synergus umbraculus. The sequence goes on along the minus strand of UCOK01009806.1, from coordinate 8,312 downwards.
GCGAATAGCAAGTCTCCGATACGCATTTGCCCAGCATTAATATTCTTGATTCATAAGCACATTATGCAAATGTTGTGATACGCTTGCAAATGCAGTATCCTCGAGTAAACAGAACCCAATGTACAGGTTGCGAAACTATTATGTCATAAATTCGTATTATATTTGCATAACGTATATAACTTGTACAATATACAACTATAACAATATCATTTATAACTTTGTATTAATATATATTTCATTTGCAGTTATTATCATTAGATTTGATAAATAAGTCTGAAAATGTAAAGCAAAAGATGCTTCATTGTTTTGTTTTAATGTTGTAATGTTTTTAATGTTTTTTATGTGTTTTTTATGTGTTTTTTTTTTTTTTTTTATTGAAACTTTAGACATGAACAGCTTCTCGTGTCTTCCTCTGAATCCGGCTGGCCATGGATACTTGATGTGTTCACGATCAATGATTCCGAAGCCATGGAGGGATAAAAGAAAAACGACCAACCAACCTGGCACTAAGTGTTTTTTAAAATGCCCTCTCGGATACCAACTTCATGGAGAATACGAACTAACGTGCCTCTCTAATGGAACTTGGGATGGTCCAAAACATGGAGAATGTGTCAGTAAGTACACGTTGTTGTCGAAAACCTGATTGGTTTTTTGGAAATTGGGCAAAATAAATGAGATTTCAGGGGATTTTGAATAATGTTAGGAAATTTTAAAGGATTTTACCTTTATTGAGGATTTTCAGAAATTATAAGGAAGTTGATAATATTTTGTAGGATTTTAAGTCATTTTGTGGGATTTTAAGTCATTTTGAGGGATTTTACTATATTTTGTAGGATGATTAGTAATTATAAGAATTTCTAAACAATTCAAGAAATTTTAAGAAATTTCATTGAGTTTTCTGCAATTTTAGGAGATTTCATGGAACTTTGAGTAGTTTTAAAAGATTTAACAATGTTTTAAGGAATTTTAAGTAATTGTAAGGAGCAAAATGTAATTTTACAGAATTTAAAAGAATTTCATAATATTTCATGGGATTTTAAGTAGTTTTAAAGGATTTAACGATATGTTAACGAATTTTAAGTGATTCTAAAAACTTTTAAGGGTTTCAGTAAGATTTCTTGGGATTTTAAATATTTGTAAGAAATTTAAAAGTATTTTACAAAGTTTAATGGAAGTTTTTACAATTTCAAGGAATTTAATGAGATATTATGGGATTTTAAAGAATTTAACGATATTTTATGGAATTTTAAGGAAAATCAAGGAATTACATATTCTCAAATAAATTTTTTACGTGTTTTAGAATCCTCTGAATCTTTTTCGTAAAAGGAATGCAAAATCGAGAAATTAATCGCGCCCAGAACGTGCGGATTATAATTACTAGTCATTTTGAGGGATTTTACTATATTTTGTAGGATGTTAAGTAATTTTAAGAATTTCTAAGGAATTCAAGAAATTTTAAGAAATTTCATTGGGTTTTCTGGAATTTTAGGAGATTTCATGGAATTTTGAGTAATTTTAAAAGATTTAACAATGTTTTAAGGAATTTTAAGTAATTGTAAGGAACAAAATGTGATTTTACGAAATTTAAAGGAATTTCATGAGTTTTCATGGGATTTTAAATAATTGTAAGAAATTTAAAAGGATTTTAAGAAGTTTAATGGAATTTCCCGAAATTTCAAGGAATTTAATGAGATATTATGGGATTTTACGAAATTTAAAGGAATTTCATGATATTTCATGGAATTTTAAATAATTGTAAGAAATTTAAGATGATTTTACGAAGTTTAATGGAATTTCCCAAAATTTCAAGGAATTTCATGAGATATTATGAGATTTTAATGAATTTAAAGGACTTTCATGAGTTTTCATGGGATTTTACAAAATTTAACGATATTTTATGGAATTTTAAGAAAAATCAAGGAATTAAAAATTCCCAAAAAAATTTTTTATATGTTTTGGAATCCTCTGAATCTTTTTCGTAAAAGGAATGCAAAAACGAGAAATTAATCGCACTCAGAACGTGCGAATCATAATTACTAGAATATAAAAAAATTATAATTAAAAGCAGCAGTAAATAAAAGTAAAATTTTTACAAAAATTCCTCTTTTCTTTATTGCAGGATATAGCAAGCCTCGTCTGGATTGTCCGCCAGATGTGAATGCTGAACTTTCACCGGGTCGAGATGAAGCATTTGTGACATTCGATCAACCCTCCACGGATTTGGATTGGTTCCGATACGTTCGATCTAAACCAACTTGGGGCACCAGACTGGAAGCCAACCTTAAATTGGGTGTTCACGAAGTCACGTTCTATGCTCGACATCCTGTTTCCAAAAAGCAAACCACTTGCGACTTACGAATCACAGTCACAAGTGAGCTTCAATTTCAATTCAATTTAAATAATAGTCTCCTTGTAATTTTTTACCAGAAAATATTTTATATTCCACATCCATATCACGATATATTCCAGCCCTAGAATTTCTCCCGTAGAAAAATTCGCCAGGCAAAAAATGTTTGACTATATGACTTTGTACGTCAATAATTAAAGCTACAACAAAATTTTCCTTCCGTCCGAAATGAAACCAACTCTTTCTGCTGATGAAACATGACCCTATTTTAAATTCAGAACCATTTTTTGCGAACGTATCGCAGCTGGAGAATATAATTAAATTCTCGGAGATCGTTTTAAATGAGTGAGGATATGAAAAGGCAACTAACTGAATACATTTCTGAATTTTATTTCTGAATAATTAAAAATTAATTTGCTCGAGATTCCTCATAAATTTAAACCCTGTACTGACACTGAGACGTATAATAATGTATGCCTTTAAGGTGAAGATTGAAGATGTATCTCAGATTCTGAAGCACTGCAGCTGTCGTGTGCAAATCCATTCGCACATCTCAAAGAATATTCACCGCGGGTGAATACGGCTTGGTTTAATTAAATACGTTTATATTTCTGTCGTTGGAAGACACAATTTTACCAGAGACAAGACGACGATTTCAGAGATGAAATAATCCGAAAACTCATTCGTTAAAACTGCCTTTAATTCGCATTCATGAAATAATTTATAATAAAAGTCATTTTTTTTTACAAGATAAATTTAAAACATCATTTTTTATTCGCAATATTGATATATAATATTATTCATAACAAGTAATGGTATTGCTCGTTTTATTATTAAACTTTCGATTTGAAATTTTGCGTTGAATAATCCAACGACCATAAAGAGGATCTAATGTGTCGATTTGGATTCTGATTGGTGGGGAATAAAAGCTGATCCATAAATTCAGCTATTTCTGACCCAACTCTATATATATATATATATATTTTGAATAGAGAAATTTACTTTTGCCACTCAATTTCTGTCAATAAACCCAGAAAGCAAACATTTCGTTTGATTTGTTTGCTGTGATACAATCGCGAATAAAAATAAAAATAACATTTATAGGTTCAAAGGATATTCTAAAATCGTTTTCCAGATGGGGAAGCACCGAAAGTTAAAAATTGCCCGAGCGATATAGAGGTCACAGGTCGAAATGGCTCTACAATCACTTGGGTGGAGCCGATCTTCACTGATAATGTCAAGGTCACGAAAGTCCACAGCAACGAGGTAAGATTATATTTCATTATTTAAATAAACTTACTTGATTCATAAATTTTAATCACTTGTGGTTTGAAAAATATCTGACATAAAAATCCCCAATTAATTAAAAATTTTGTACGATAGGTACTAAAGTTTAATACCACGTTAAAAACATGAATATTAGCTAGTAAACTTTTTATAAAACTCCCACTCATTAAAGGGGCTTATTAAAAATTCTCTCCAACTTTCGCAAAAGTGATAAACAACCTGGACATTTTCGTAATTTATTGACAGACCTACAAAAACATTTTAAAATTAAAATCATGTTTACTGAATATAAAATTTATTTCAATTTTCCTGAGATTCTCTTTTTGTCAATAAATTCAGCTTTCATGAAAATTCAGAGAGAAAATTCATCTAAATGAAAAACAATAAGATTTCATCAAAGAAAGAGTTTATAATGTTTATAATGATATAATTATAATAATATGTTTTTTAAAGCGAAAGGGTAGTTCATTTTTCAGTAGAGTAAACAGATTATGGTCAGACACGCGGCGAGACAAATATTCTTTTTCCTGGAGCTGAGACTTTTTTTTCCAACGGCGTTTTTCGTCTCTAATTTTTGTATTTACCAATAAATATAGTAAATAGTGATTGATTGCATTGATATTTATAACAGTAATACCAAATGGAATAGAAATCAGGAAGCAGATCGCGTTTGGCTCGAGTTTATCTCTAAGAAACTTTAAAACGAGAAGCTCGTATCCCAAGAGAGGATCTTTTTCTTCCAGGCAGATTTTTCAACCAAGTATGAGAAGCATTCGCATTTTATTTGATAAAATTGTGCATAACTAATTTTACTTTCGAGAACCCTCAACAACACGACATCATGACAAAACCATGACTCCTTTTGCTTTATTTTTCTACTCGTGTAAATTTCAACTCGTCTCTCCTTCCTTCATTGTTTTCACACTCCCTCGTTCTCCTACACACAATACAAACTCACGAATACGTTTCCACCACGTTGATCGAGAAAAGCCAGAACTTCCGGACGTGTCTCGACTTTCGGAACCGAAATAACTGCGAGAATCGCTGAATAAAATGTAAAATTCGTCTGCTTTGTTGATTGTCTAAATGATGAAAATTCATTAGGAAGGGGGTGTCTTTTTTATTTTAAAGCACGAGGAACGTATCGTGTCAAATTCAGTTAACACGTGCAATCACGTAAGTGAGAGCTAAGATAAGCAGAAGTCAGAGAAGGGCGAAATTTATACGAGCCAACATTGTTGCACGTCGCTCTCTGATTGCTCAGGAAACTTCTGTCTGGGGAATTTACGAAACGGAAGCTCTTAATGGAGACCATCCGTGTAAAGTGATTCAAGTTGAGATAAATTGAGAAACTGTTTTTTCTAATCAATTTGATATTAAATTTGAAATATTAAGGCGAATCGAAAGAATCTTTTTAGTTGAACTCAAGTTTCCGACGTCTCTCTTGACGATTTTTTGTCTTCGATTTTTTTTATCTCGTAAATAATGGACACATTCTTATCGACAACCTATAATTGTATGAAATTTATTGTGATTTTCAGAAATTTCAAGGGATTTTACCAGTTAGTGCAATTTTATTGAATCTAAAGAAATTTAAAGGGATTTGACGCGATTTCACTGGATTTACAGGAATTTCCATGAATTTCGTAAAAATCACTTGAAAATCGTAAAATTCCATAAAATCGCTCGCATTTCTTATAAATCTATTAAAATATCTGAAAATTCCTCGAAATTCTAGAACCTCATTTTAAATTCCTGAAACCCCCTTAAAAATCGCTTAAATTCGTTGAAATCTTTTAAATTTCTTAGAAGCCTCTTAAAATTCCTAAAAATTTTAAAACATTTGGAATTACATAAAATTTAAAGGGATATGTATTAAAGATATGTATAATATTTAAAAGATTTAGTTGAATTTTAAAAGGACTTGATGAAATTTTAAGAGATTTTACCAGTTAGTGTGGTTTTATTGAATCTAAAGAAATTTAAAAGGATTTGGCGAGATTTCACTGGGTTTTCAGGAATCTTTAAGTATTTGTTTAGATTTCATTGGATTTTAAATAACTTTAAGGGATTTTACGATATTTTATAAGATTTTAAGATATTTAAAAAACTTTTAAGGGCATTCAAGGAATTTTACGAAATCTCATTAGATTCTCAGTAATTTAATGAGATTTCATGGGATTTTAAGTAATTAAAAAAGATTTCACGAAATTTAAAGGAATTTTATAAACATTATAAAGAAGAAACTAAAAAAAAAATTCTTCAGAAAAGTCTGAAACAGTCCAATTTCTTTTTACTATATTTTTAGAACTACATGGGTTGAATAAAAAAAAGATGATTTCAGACAAGAGCAATAATCTCTACTTCCATATAATCAGATTCTTAAACCAAGTTTCATTTACAAGATTGCCTTCCATAATTTCCCAGAGCCCGGGACGTTCTTTTACAATCGGGGGACATAAAATCGAGTACGAAGCCAGCGACGAGGCAGGATGGACGACGAAGTGCATCTTCACCGTTGTGTTACGTCAAGCGTAGGGGAAAAAATTCTAGGAACGAGATAAAACTTGGAAGAAGAACGGAATATCGGCAAGGTAATATAAATGGAAATTGCATCTCTCATTTTCTTACTTAAGCACTCGGCCCATAATGGATTCAGCTTTTACCCGAACAAGATCGTGTCGCTAAAGTCCGCAGCTTTTTTCGCGGACGGCTGTAAAACATTTAAGTCTTCCCGTCGCTTTCGAGTTCATTCTCCGTGATCTTCAGAAAAGTTTTTCAACTTTAAACAGTCCACCAAAAAGTGCTGTCTATCTTTCTAATCTCCTCCATCCAACAACCGCATACTGTCGTCATTTGTCATCAAAAAGTTTCAAAAAATCATAAAAAATACAATTTTGGTTTATTTACTAACAGAAGTTTTATTTTTTGAGGTATTTTAAGGAATTTTAAGGGATTTCAAAGTTTATAAAAGAATTTTAAGATATAAAACTGATTTTAATGGGATTGAAGAGATTTCAATATATTTCAAGAGATTTATTGGAGTTTAAGGGATTTTTAGATATTTTAAACGATTTTAAGACATTTACAGATGATTTAAAAGGTTTTAAAGAATTTCAGGTAATTTACAAATATTTTAAGGGGTTTCATTTGAGTTCTTCTAAATTAGAATTTATTTAATTTTATTTTCCTTCAAATTTTTTATAATTTCCTAAAATATCGCAAAATCTCCTGAAATCCCGTGAAATTCCTTAAAGTCACTTAAAATCTGATGAAAACCTTTAAATTGTCTTGAAATCTTGTAGCACCTATAAAAATATTTTTTTAAAGAACTTTTTTTTAAAAATCTTTTGAAGTTGCTTCAAATCTCTTGAAACCCCTTAAAATTCAGTGAACTTCCTTAAAATCAAATGAAATTCCTTAAAATCACTAAAATCTCTATGTAATCTCTTGAAATTCCTTTGTTACTTAAAAACTCCTAAAATCCCGGGGATTTAAAGGGATTTTTAAAAAAATGTTTAAAAAGATATTTTAAGAAATTTTAAGGGAGTAAGGGATTTCAAAGGATTTCATTGAATTTAATTAGAATTAACTCCTTGAGATTTCTCAAAATCACTTAAAAAATCTCTTTATAATTCTAAAAATCCCCTAAATTCGTTGGAAATCCATTGAAAATCCTTAAAATCACTTAAAATGTATTTTTTGAACAAGAAAAAAAATTCGTCCAAGTTATAGACGTCTGAAACTTCAGCCCAATAATTTTCTTCAAATTCCTTTAAATTCCTTAAAATCCCTTGAAGATCATACAATTATTCTAAAATATTTTGAATTCTCTTAGACTCTAAGATTACTCTTTAGAACTCTTTTAAAAATCCTTTAAAGTTCTTCAAAATCTTTTAAAATCCCTCAAAATCTACTAAATTTTCCACAATAAAATTCTCTATGAAATCCCTTAAAATTCGTTTGCATTTGGCATCTCTTAAAATCCCGGGAGACACTGGGTCAATTTCTGCTAGTAAATGCATAAAACAGTTTTTCAACTTTAAACAATCCATCAAAAAGTGCTGTCTATCTTTCTCATCTCCTCCATCAAACAAACGCATACTGTCATCATCTATCATCTTTTTAAAATCCTTTAAAGTTCCTGAAATTCAAATGAAAATCCCTAAAATATCTTGAAATTCCCTAAAATATATTGAAAATCCTTAAACTCTTTTCAAATCTTTTAAAAATCCTTTAAAGTTCTTCTGAATCACTTAAAATCCCTCAAAATGTATTAAAATTCTTCAAATTCTCTGTAAAATCCCTTAAAATTCCTTTGTACTTGGAATCTCTTAAAATCCCAGGAAACACTGGGTAAATTTCTGCTAGTAAATACATAAAAATTTTCGAAAACTTTTCTAACATTCCGAATTCAATAAATTCAAATATATTTTCCAATTTCTTTCTACGTGGATTTTTTTCCACAGGATGTCCCTTATAGAAAATATGACCACAGTGTGCGGTCCAGATGTGTTATATCACGTGATTGACTGACAAGAGCCGGAGGGTAGCGATTTAAAATCCCCAGGATATGTTACCAAGGATGTAATCAGAGCTGCGTAAACGTCTCTGCTGTCGCTTCGCTCGAAAATTATGTCGACGGTTTACCGCTGCCTCTGCCCCAGATATATATATA
>UCOK01009805.1:20040-46577 GCA_900474325.1 Synergus umbraculus | reverse complement strand
TTCAGGAGATTTCGAGATATTTTAAGTCATTAAAGAAAATTTCACGGAAAATAAAATTAAATAAATTTTAATTTAGAAGAAATCTAATGAAATCTCTTAAAATATTTAAAAATTACTTGAAATTCTGTAGAATTTTTTAAATCATCTGTAAATGTCTTAAAATAGTTTGAAGTATTTCAAAATGTCATTAAATTCCATTGAAATAACTTGAAATCCCATGAAATCCCTTGAAAACTCTTAAAAGTCCTTAAAATTACTTATTGTCCAATAAAATATTGTTAAATCCCTTAAAATTACTTACAATTCCAAGAAATAGAAAATGATGTTTTCATAAAATCCCTAAAATGGCGTGAAATTTTGTGAAATCCTTTAAAATTTGATAAAAGGATATTAAATTTCTTCAAAATCCTAGAAAAATTGGTAACGTCTCTTAAAATATCGTGAAGTCTTTTTAAATTCCTGAAAATCACATAAAATTTCATAAGATCCGCAATATTTCTGGAAGTCCCAATTTAAAAAAAATCCTTTCAACCCCGAAAAGTTTAAATGCTTTTAAATTCTGAAAAATCTCTTAAAATAAAACGCTGACCAGTAAATAAATAAAAATGATGGGTTTGTTAAAAATTAAAATCAAATTTTTTATTCCCTTGAATGTAAAAATAAAAAAAATCGTCAGACTAGACGTCTGAAATTTCAACCCAATGCTCTGTACGCATAATTCTAGTTAAAAATTGATTAATTCTACAGAGGGAAACAATTCCAAATTTAATATTTATTGAGTAAAATAAAGAAATCGAATTTTTAGAGTGGAATTAGTCTCCAACACCCTTAAATAAATAAAGACCTATAAAACGAGGTATTTTAAAAATTTTGACACAATAACAGTATTTTATAGTTTCTAAAAAAAATTCTAAAATCATATTTAAAGCTCCATTTAACTCGTCAGTCCTCCGGAAGAAAAACGAAGAGCGAAAAAAGTATAGCAGTCGTAAAAATATTGGGGGGGATGAGAATAGACTTTTTTGTGGCATCGTTTACACCTGAGTTTTTTTAATCCGCACTAATTGCTAGGACTCTGCCTTCCATAGTACGCCACCACATCAATCACACTTCCCACCATTGTATTCTTGACTGTGAGTGTGTGCAGAAGTCATGTATCTATGTATTTGTCTGGAAACATTCAGAGTAGTGCATCCAGGCTGCTTGCAATTTACCCAGTACACCGGAAGTGTAGAACGACGCGAAACACTCTCTTACCCTATTCTGATACTCTCAGCAATCCCTCCCTTGATTCCTAATCCTTTTCCCAGCTCTGCTTGACTTTTTTTTCTTTATTTATTTCCATTGCCTTGCTTTCTTCTTTCTGCTTTCGAGTTTTCCTTTCGACGGTTCCACACTCGTGAACTTTGGCCATCTTTCTTTTTCTCTCGTTCTACAACACTTCCTTTACGTTAACGAGTAATATCCTGGAAGTTTATCTCGTGAAAGGATTTCATGGTAGTTGTGAGGTACGTGTTACTTTCGTCACGCTCGACAACATTAATTTCCTAATGAAGCAACGATCCTGGGAAATGCGAGCTCAAAACGGAAGCGTTCTTTGATGTGATACATTTAGCAGAACCAACAAAGTAAAAAACATCCAGAAAGATTTTGATTTCAAATTAGAAATGGTTAGATTTAAAAGATTTCACTCCGCAAGCTTTAGCTTTCGAAAGATTCGAATTCATCAACTTTCAACCATTAAAGCTTTTATCTTCTATTTCTAATGCTTTTCCATGTGAAAAAGATTGAATGGTTTCAATCTCGCTGAGCCTAGATTTACGCAGTCGAATTATTAAGGATTTTAGAGTTCGGAATTGGGAAATTTCTATTTTTTGAGAGAACAGCAGTTTTTAAAATAATCTCCATGATTGATGGAATAAAAAAATTTCACAAAATACATTAACCAAGAACTATTAACCTTGAGAAGATTGTGAAATGATAATTACAATGATAATTTCAATGATAACTTTTATCGCTGACTGAATGTCAAGAAAAGAAACTTGTTCTCTTTCAAGTACACTACCCCAATCACAATAAAAAATATTTATGAGTGACCTTTAAAATCACATTCCTCGCAAAAAAAGCAGAATGAGAATGCGAAAAAGAATATCCTTAATTGCATACGCATTGTTAAAATATCTATCTTTAATGTCAGGAGCAAGGGCGATCGAAAGGCGGATAATAATATATAATATCACTTGATCGATCTACTTTTACGTGGTGTATTGAATACAAGTACTTGACCCTGAGCTGAAATCTCATAATCGAACTATTATACACTTGAAGGTGAATCTATGATCAAATCTATCAAGGTTAAAGAAAGTTGGTAGCACATAGAGTTGGGAGAAAAGCAAGATATATGAACACCTTCATTTTTATGAGCTCTTTCATATGAGAGACAAAGAAATATGACTATTCACTTTTATCGCTCCTATTTTATTCCGCAATCGTTAAAAAGGAATTTCAAATAGAAGAGCTTCTTTTTCAGTTAAATCAATTAATATTTTGTTGCTTCTTCAAACTGAATTTTTGTCGTTTTGTTGAAATATTTCAAATATTTCAAGGTTGCCTCTTCGGCTTTCATAATCCTCTTATTTTTAGATCTTACACGGAGAAAAATGGATATTAAAAAGTAATATCTAGCTATTTAACTATGGGACGACTATCTAAATATTTAGATATAATATCTTGATATTAAAACTTAATATCCAGAGATTACAATATTGGATGTTAGAATATTTGGATTATATATTTTAATATCTGGATATTAAATATATAGCTACTTTTAAATATCAATTTTTCTCCGTGTAGTCTGGCATCAAATACTATATTACAATATATTAATACTATATTAACTTTTAATTTGTCTTTCTATGATTCAATGTTAGAAATGTCGCAATTTGTTTCAAATACACCCAGAAAACAGTTTCTTCGAATCAAAGAAATCATAGTATTGATATACGGTCAAAAAAACATTTCATTGATTTAAACAAATTTTTTTTGAATTAAACAAACAGTTTCTTTATATTAAAATAATTCAAAATAATTTTGTTTGAATCAAAGAAACAAAATTATTTAAAAAGAAAGAAAGTTTTCTTTAATATAAAGAAATTTAAAATTTCAGTAATTAAAATAAAAGTTTTGATTTAAAACAAGTTTTTTTCTGAGTGTATGTTTTATTTTCTAAAATTCTAAACTATTTTCAAGCATCATAAATTTTTTACAGTAATTGGGAAGACAAGGTCCAGAGAATTTCTCATGATAGAAAGAAAAAACTGATTCGGAAAGAAAAGGGAAGTCGAACCATTGAGTCTGCCAGGAACTGCTTTTGTCAATCCTAGAAGGATGGCAATCAGAGCGACCGAGTAAATCCGCTTGATGGGCGCCATGGTTGTCCTTGAAAAGGATTCTTTCAAACTGACCTAACAAGAACTTGAAGCACTATTCACCCATAAGTCTTTTGTCTCTTTTTTCATAAAAAAACAAATACTCAACTATTAATAAACAAATTAACTACTTTTTTTTAAATTAACTTTACTACAAAAAAAAAACTTGCACAAGTGGACGCGTTGCCGAATGATTAACCGAAAGCGAAGCTTGGCCTAGCACGGCCAGCAGGAGAATGTCTTGGCACTATCTATAAGAATATTTCTGGTAGTGGGCACCATGAACGAACGGCCTCCAGGCTGCTCCAGGCACAGAGATTGGCCACAAAACCGTTTCTCTGTCACTTAGGTTTACCACGTGTTGCCGCCTCACGAGTTTACTCTTTACACACACGTGCTTCATATAAAATTCATAAAATTGAATTACTCCTGCAAAATTGTAACGGAAGCTTTCAAATCTCAATACTCGACTACTGTAATCTATTTTCTAAATAGTAGCCGAAAGAGAAAATTTGTGGTGCTTCTGATGCATGTTACAACTGAGATTCTTGATAAGCGATTGCGCAAATTCGAAACTTGGTCAAAAGTCTTTGAAGAAAAATGTTTTCCATAATTATAGACAGAAATAGTTTTTTGCATACATTTAAATAATATTAACAGCCCTAAGAGAAATTCTATCACATTGAATTAGAATAACAGTCTTATTATTTTCCATCAGGAAATTACAAACTCATGAATAAATGATGTGGTGATGAAAGACAATCTTCCTTTCTATTAAAAGATGCCTCTGCATCCAAATTGAAAACCACTTTTTATGTGTATTTAAAGAAGATATAAATTTTTATTTAAAATTGGATTCTGTTTTCTTATATTTTTTTTAATATATTCTTATTATTCCCTAGCGAAAACTTCGGATAGATATTCATTCCGAATCAATCCGTCAATCCGAATGAGTCAATTCGGATTCAGTCGGAATGAATTTCAATCCGAACCTTCCGCCAGGGTATTTACTCAATCTGTATCATTGATAATTATTATATTATAATTATTGAGACTTTTAATCATCTGAGATAGAATTTTGCATCAAAGAAGCTTTATTAAATCTTATATTGAATCTTCTCTAATCACTTGCACATTCGCGAATAGGAAAATGTGTGTAGGTTACGAAATCACGTAAGAGGGTAAATATCAGCACGTGTGCGTAAATCGAGTTCTCGAGAGAGGCACTAACAGCACTTTCGGTCCAATATGCAGGTTCCGCCTACCACTTGAAACTTCTAAGGCAATCGACGAAGAACTGAATACCACCAAGCTTCGACATTCGCTTTTCAATCGGATTCAACACCAGACGACCTTCATCGCGATTCGCTAGTATTTAATACTGTACTTTATGAATTATTATAGATATTAGTGATTTCCTCATTATATATTATATCCACACAATAAGCTCTGCAATTTCGATTTATGATTCTTCTAAATATTACCATTAAATTTCTAATTAGACTTCTTTTCTGAATAATAACTTTCTACTTTCCTTTTATCTCTACTTTAAATATCATTTTATGTTACGAAATTTCATTTCAATTTTGCTTTGTTTTATCAAATAGTTTTCAATGTTGATCAACTCGTTGATGACCTAATTGGAAATTGGAGGAAATAAAGTCTGAGAAAAATATAAGAGAAGACTGAAAGGAAAAATGACTGAAAAGTTCTGAACGTTCAAATGAATGAATTTTTGTATTTATTGTATTTTAAACTAGAAACAATTTTAAAGTGTTGATTCATTTGCATTGAAAATGTAATGTCCATATTATTATTTTTAATTGGAAGAATATTTTTGGATAAAATAGAATTCGCGAAAAATATTTCGTTCATTTGAACGTTCCAAACTTCTGGTATAAAGAAAAAACGATTTTCTAAAAAGTTTTCATGATTCTCCGCTTCTCAAAAATGGTGGATAAAATTGCATTTTCGTACTTTGGATGACATTTTTGAGGATGCGAGGTAAAAAGCAGAGAAAAAAAGAAATAGGGAAGACGACACTGCAGACGGCGTGAACCTTCTAAGTGGAAGAGCGTTTGCAACCTTCTATGCATCTACTACTTCCTTAACGTCATTTCTCGACTTCTAGCTCAATGCACTTCAGAACGAAACGAAATGAAACTCATCTTACGAGAAGAAATAGGAATATTTTGTGTCTGCGATATATATTGAAAATTTCAAAGAATAACTAAGAATGAGACGTTATTAGAAATACGAAATTATTTATTATAATTACTTCTGAAGTACTATTCTTCTTACCAAGAAGAATGTCCAGTTTAATATCTAAATTAAGAATTAGAACATTATTGGTCACATCTTTTTCACTTTTTTCTATTTCTATGCTATTTCTATTATTTCTATCTCAGTTACAACTTTCTGACAAAGAAGATTGATTATAATATTCATTATGTCTGCGGCTGGTAGATCAGTGGATAATGCTGTCTGGGTCAGACAAATAGAAATTCTTGTCATGAGAGATCAAGTTGTAGGCGCCTATTTTTTAAGTAGCTGTCTAAATTCTAGTTCCTGTTTTGAATTAAAGAAACAAAACAAATCGAATTTTATTAATGCAAAAGCAAATATAAGTTAAAAACCGATTTAAAAATTAAATATTTAAAACTTAGTTTTTAACTCATACAATTTTTGAATTGAAACTGCAGAAAAAGTACTATAATAATATACGATAATATTGTATACGAGATATAATAATTAATGGTAGAATTAAAAAAAAATTAGTTATCAATCTACGTCAATCTATAATGTGCATTTGACCTTTAAGAATTTTTTTCAGATGCTACTTGCATCTGTAAATATTGAAGAAAAATATGAGTTAGCCAGTTCTTTAAAGATTCTTCTTGTTTAAAGAGATGAACACATTGAATTCGAAAATATGTCGCCAAGTGAGATGCCTGTATATTATTATCAAATGATTAATTATCACTATCTATATTGGTCGATCTTAGAACGTGAATCAACGTTGGATAACAATTTCACAATATATTTTCTTAATTCTTGATATAAATAACATTTGATTTATATCCAAATTATATTTTATCTATATTCAAATTAGATCCGGCTTATAAGGTGTTAATTTAAGGAAAAAACCAATTAATGGAGAAAAAGAAAAGGAATTTAAGGAATTCAATAAACAACTGATCAAAATAACTTCAATTCAATTTCTTAACTTCTGTAGAAATGTGAAGAAACCTTCATAGAAGTTTTTCAAAGGCTCGTTTAATGGTCTCGTGTGTCGCAAACTTTATCATAAATTTCACCCATCTTAAATCATTTGAGACCATATGAATTAAAAATTTTGCAAGTTTGCAATATCTTGAATCAAACTTCTTTAAAATTTCAAGGAAAAAGAAAATTGTTTTGTTCGTGTGCATTTATGGACTTGCAAATTATGAAGGCTTCAGTCGTAGAAAATGAAAGTCGAGATTCCACATCGAATGTTGTAATCAGGGTCAGTCTGGAAAGGTGTGGACGTCATTTATCAGCCGGGACAGGTAAGTAAATCCAAAATAGTTTCACCGAAAAAAATCTAGCAATAAAAAATTAAGTAGAAAATTTACTTTATTGTCTTCAACAAGATTAGCAAGCCTTGCCTATTCGTCATTTTCAACTAGTCATTATTTCATTAAACTATACTAATAGATCTTTCAATGTCAATTTATCTTTAAAAAAATGAATCTGTTAGAAAAATGTGACCTTTACTAAAATTATCGTTACTCAATCAAAATGAGTAATACTTATAAAAGGCCAAATATATTATAATTGTGCTCATTAGGCTTTGGAAAGATGAAGACCATTTAGGTCAAGTGTAATATGCACGAACATCCTTTTTACCTTTCTCATTTTTTTGAAGATATTGAAAAAAAGTTAATGACACCTTTCGCAATAAATTAAGTTAATGAACTAATGAACTAAGCCTTTAAATTTTAAACTACTTTATATTTGAAATATAATATTGCCAATGGATAATAAAAATTGGTGAGCGAAAATCTCTCATTTTTTAAATTTCCGTAAGACATTTCTGTAATGCTATGAAATAACGCAACCATTCACTCGAAGAAGGTGGAAAGTTAAAGTAAATGAGCTTAATTATTATGTCTGAAGTGCAGCGTTTAAGTGTAACGGCCGCGGTTAAAGATCTCGATAATTTATGCTTGTAAGGCCATGATCTTTAATGGTTTTAAAGAGGATGGATTCAAGTTCCTAAATGAAAGGTCGAAAGAAATTACAAAAGATACACGTTCTGCTGCTTTTTACTTGAAAATAACATGAACTAATGACTTCAAAAGGTAACGTCGACGTACGTTATTGTTATTACCTGAGGCCACAAATTATATTTACGAAGTTTCGCTTTGCAGGGTAAACCCAAACTTTAGTGAGATATTAAACCCAAACAATCTCTTTGTGTTTGTACTTGCTAATTTATAGTTACATTCCACGCTAAATGTAAAGGAATTCTGATTTTAAAAAATGATTAAATTAAGCAATTTCTTTGCAATTTCTTGCATGATAATTTCTGAATCTTAATGAATTAAATACAAATTCAAATTTCCACGCTGCAAATCAGAAACGATGCAATTTGTCTTGCTGGTAATTTCATTGCAAGACAATTATTTCTCTTTTAGGAAAATGTTAAAATTAATATCCCTAATTAAAGTGATTAATTATTTTTAAGTATAAATTGGATATCAAAGGAAAATTAATTTGAGAGTAACGACATTAGTGAAGAGGAGGATTAGAAGCTTTAGGTGCTATGATTGAATTTCCTGAAGTTAGAGTAGACACACTGCTAATTGAAACTCGAAGTTGTGATGATTTTATTTTTCAAAGCGATCAGTTTTCGATAGTTAATTTTCAGATTGACGGAGGTCTGATTTAAATTTCTCTCAGGTCTTTGGTCTGGTTATAGGGCGACAATTTTGAAACGTTAAACTATCGATTTCCCGTCTCACAACTTACTTTGTATTGCTAATTAATTAGCAAATCCCACGCTCGAATGACGATAATAATACTTGGCAAAATGCTTCAACGATCGATTTGCAATTTGTCCATTAACCTCTGTTATAGGTATTTGGAAGGTGGCACACTTTACGCTTTCGAATTCCACTTCTAATTAAAATACTCTACATTTTAATTCGATTTCAATGAAACTAGCAACTATATGATCCGCGCGTGATTAATTCCTTTTTTTTTTGCACTCCTTTTGCTAAAAACCAAAGGATTCGAAAGAATTAAGAATCAAAGGATTTCAAAATGTTTCAAAGAATTTCAAAAGCAAAATAATTCAGAATTTCTAATTTTTAGTATATAAAAAGTTATAACTCTGTCCAATTTCAGGAAACTAAATAAATTTCATAAAATTTCTTTAAAAATCCGTAACAATACTTAGTATTCTATAAAATTTTGCAAATTACAATAAAATCCCACAAAATATCGTCAATTGTCAATCGTCATTTTATATTTTTGAGATATATTATGGCAGAATTACTTCTTTTTAGATAGGATCTGTAATTGGGTTGAAGTTTCAGACGTCTAGTCTGACGATTTTTTTTACATACTCCAAATTTTTATTGATTTACTAAGAGCAATTTTAGAGAATTTGCTAAAGATTTTAAATAATATTAAGGAATTTCTAGAGATTTATAGTAATTTTGAAAAGAGGTATTATTAGATTTTTTTTCAGAGATTTCACAAATTTTCAAGACATTTCAACTGATTTTAACGAATTTTAAGGAATTTAAAGATTTCACGATATTTCAAGAGATTTTAATGAACTTCAAGGAATTTTTATATATTTTAAACAATTTTAAGATATTTACAGATGATTGAAAAGTTTTTAAAGAATTTCAGGTAATTTTAAGGGATTTTAAGTGATTTCATTTGATTTATTCTACATTATAGAATAAATACTTTAAAATTTCTTAAAATCACTTAAAATGTTTTGAAATCTTTTGAAAATTTTTAAACACTCTTGAATTCTTTTAAAATCCATAAAATAACATAAAATCCATAAAAATCCTTAAAATAACTGAAAATATGATAAAATCACACTGAGAAACTCTGTGTTAGAAAAATTACTAATTTGATAGCAAGTAGGGGAAAAATCCCAAAATTGAGAGATTTTAATACAGAAAATATTAAATTTTATTATTTAAATAGGAAAAATTACTATTGAAATAGTAAAAATTATTATTTTCTGTATTAAAATCTCTCAATTTTGGGATTTTGCCCCTACTTACTATCGATATTAGTAATTTTTCTAAAATGCAGAGTTTCTCAGTGTAGGGGCAAAATCCCAAAATTGAGACATTTTAATACAGAAAATAATAAATTTTACTATTTCAATAGTAATTTTTACTATTTAAATAGTAATTTTTCCTATTTAAATAGTAAAATTTATTATTTTCTGTATTAAAATGTCTCAATTTTGGGATTTTATACTTGCTAACGATATTAGTAATTTTTCTAACATAGAGTTTCTCAGTTGAAATCTTGTGAAATCTATAGAAATTTCTAAAGTCTCTGAAACATTCTGTTTTATAACTCTTTCAAACTTTTATAAAAAACCCTTGAAATCTTGTGAAAACTCTTGACAATTCTTAAACTGTTCTGAATTCTTTTAAAAATCCTTTGACGTTTCTTAAGATATATCTTGAAATTCTCTAAAATGAAAATTTTAAATTAAAATTTAAAATAAATAAATAAATTTCTACTATTAAATTTAATTTCTATTAGTAAATAAAAAATAATAATATGATTTGGGAACTTTTTTGATATTCTTAATCCAAAAAGTGCAAAAATAAAATAAAAGAAAAATTTTCGTCAAACTATACGTCTGAAACTTCAATCCAATGGATCTGTAATTAATTCCGGGTGTAAAAAGCTCAAATCTAGCAGTTCACTTTTTTCGTATTTACGGAATTTGAGATATTCCTTTGTCTCTTGCAAGCGATCGATTAAAGTTTTTCGGAATGATTCATTTCAGCTACTGGTATCCTCGAAGCATGTTTGTGTCGAATCAAACTGGTTAGCCCTCGGATGACTTTCATTCTGGATTTAACTGAATTGAAAATTCTGCGGTCGACGGACCAGGCTGACCAGCCTTGAATTGGTGAACGTACCCGGTTTATCAAGAATTCGTTCAATGACTCCAATCTCTTTTAAAATTGCTTATAATTAAGCTAAAAGGATCATTCTAAGTTCAGGAGAAAAGGAGGCTAAAAGCAGGCCACATTTTAATTGAAACACTCAGAAAGCGTCTCGTATCATTAAATATTCGCCACTTTTGATTTTAATGTATTTATCAGTTCCATTTTTCAAGGTTGCAAAAATCAGTAGCTTCAATTTGAAAATTGGAAATCGATGAAAAATATAAAAAACGTAAATGCGGCTGGAGAATTTTTTACTTTTTCTCTGACTTTTTCAATTTTTTACTTTTTCTTAAAACGCTCCTCGCAAATAACTGCGAACGAAGATATTATGTACTTGTGCAACGTAAATGTACTGTAAATGTTCGCAGCTGTTTGCCACTTTTGCACCTAAATCGGAGAGCTGCTCACAGTCGATAAGCTTCCGCTTTCAGAACGACGCATTATTCTGCGATCATTTCCGGTTCTCCGAATCGTTCGCGAATCACGTCCATTGTCTCTCTTAATGAGGATCCTCAGTTCATGATCAATAAATTTTCAGGGAACTATTATTATAATTTTTTATATTCAAACTCAATGTTATACTTATGTTCCTATTCATTTTAAAATTTGTACCATGCAGAGAGTAATCGTTATGAAACTCATATAAGGTCACTTTTACAAATTTCTCTTTGATCTCACTCCAGATCTTGATAAAACGAAAAAAAAGATCCAACAACTCTGCCTTTTCGACTTTCTACCTTGTTTGTATATGTAATTGCGGTTTTATCAAACGTTATTTCCGGTTTTAAATTCACTGATAAACTGTCATTGATAATAAAATACACGAAGTAAAATTTTCTTCTAAAAGTTCTGTACAGAGACAATGTTCTGTTCCATAATAAAATAATGCGTTTAAAAATGATTTCATGAGACATAAATTGATAAAAAACTTTTCTCATAAATCTTTCAGCTTATACACGGCTTCTGTAGATCCACGATTTGTTCAATTTCTGGTAGTATTGATACTTATTTGAATTTATATCACCGTGAACCGATAAATTTATTTTATTTCCTTTCGCAAAGTAGCAACCTAGTTCCAATTCCAACAGTCTAAGGATTATTGGTATGTTGGAATTTTGCAGTTGGGTGAGTTTTCTTGATTATTATGAATGCGAATAACTAATTGGTTATAGCTGATCGGAATATCTATCTTTCAAGTAAAACATGTCTCACTTGCTCAAGTGTTGGTGTAATTGAATGTCCGATCAACGAACTCGACATATCTGGAGAAATGCACGCCTTGTGAAAATGGGAACAAGTTTTATGCTTGGCCAAGGTCGGCTCGCCTTCGGAGAAAGTGCTTCGCTTTTTTGCATACACGCATTTAATAGGCGGAATCTTCCGCCTTTATGCGACTCTCACAACGAAAAATATTTTTAAATTAATTTAAAAAATTACATCACAATGTACAGTATCGGGAATCTGATTTATCGGTAATTATTTATTCGAGAATTTTACAGTGTCGGAAATTTTATTTTTCGAGAATTAAAATAAGGGTTTGATTTTGTACTTAAACTTTTGTTTGCCAGTTCCAAGTTACATTAAAAGCATTTTCATTGAAAGCATTTTGAGTGCGGCAGGTGTGACCATTCCCTGATATGCCATGATTTGGTTTTACTCGTGTTATAAAAACTTTCCATTTTATATTTAGGAAAGCAAGTTTACTATCACAACATAAGTATTCCAGGAGAGATAAACTATGGAAATGTCATGAGTGTGTTATTCCCCGAATGAAATTCCACGAAATCAAACACGATCTGAACGCTTGTATAATGCGATAGTTTATGCACACGTGAATTCACTTATACAAAGTATTATTCTCCTTCCTTGGAACTCCCAATTTTATGATACAAAATCGCGTAAAAAATGTGTAACATTTGAATAGAAAGAGTTTCATTTGAATACATTCGAGTCCTGAATCCAGAAAACTTTTTTCATTATTGACAGGTATCAAATTTGAAAACCAAATACCAACCAACCAAACCTCGAATTAGATCACGATTTCAATTTGAAAGCATTCAAGCGTTCCAAGTATATTTGGCTGAAGTTTCAGACGTCTAATTTGACGAAGTTTTTTCTATTTTTTTATTTTTGATATTTATTGGATTATAAGAATATCAAAATTAAAGAGTTCTGAAGGATATTTTTTATTTTTATTTATTTACTAGCTGACCCGGAATTGCCTGGGATTTTAAGAGATTTCAAGAGATTTTGAGAAACTTGAAAGGATTTTCAAAAGTGTTTAAAATGATTTAAGGATATTCAAGAGTTTTCACAAGATTTCAATACATTTTAAGGGATTTAATCATATTTTAAGTAAGGAATTTCAAGGAAATTGATTCTAATACAGACGAAATGAAATGAAATCTCATGAAATATTTTTAAATTATTATAAAATTTTTTTAATTTTCTTTAAATTTCTTAAAATCGTTTGAAATATTTCAAAATTCCATGGAGTTCATTAAAATCTTTTGAAATCTCTTGAAAGCTCTTAAAGTCCCTTCCAATTTCTTGAAGTTTCTAAAATTCCTAGATATTACACAAAATCAGATAAGATCCTTCAATATTTCTGGAAATTCCAATTTGAATAAAAAATCCTTGAGATTCTGAAAAAGTCCTCAAAATTACTTAAAACCTATTGCAATCCTTTAAAGTCTCTTTAAAATTCCTTTAGATTTTAAGAAAGCTCTTAAAATTCCGGACAACGCTGGGTAAATTTCTGCCAGTCAATGAGTCAATAAATTAAAATTGTAGGCTTTGGAAACTGTGAAAAAAGTTTAAAAATAAATTTTTATTCTATTGAATAAATTCCAAGTATTTCCTTTCTATCACAGTTTTTAAACTATAAAAAGCACAGACCAGAATTCAAAAACAATTCAGAACTAAGATCCGAAGACATTTAATCATCCTTATCACCACAGACTGGATAGGGAAGGCATAGAGAAGACTCCTCGAACCGGAAGTTCGAAACTTTAAATGACGTTTTCGTTGATAAGGTAGAACCTGAAGCAAAAGGGTCGAAGTGGAGCTTTGATATTAATTGTCCTGTGGAGATAATATCGCCATTAATTAGTTCTCGGACAAGTGCCACGAGAACTCCTCCGGGATTTCGGTTCGAGGGTAGTTAACAGGAAGCAAAGGAGCAGTCTGTCGTCCTCGAAATTCTCCGCATGCTAATGTGCGAACTGGAATAATGTGCACAAAACAATGTACATGTGTACTGAGCATAAATACTATTTTGTTTGTATGTGTGTACAAGCTCAGATTATCACTCTCCCCCCCCCCATTTTCCTCCTCCTTACAGTGTTTTCGTTGCAACCCTAGCTTTTGAACCCATCCCTCTAAACACTGTAAAGACTCTCTAACAGTCAAGTTATGAAACACGTTGCTGACATCTCACCATATTTACACAAGAACTGTAATTAAGTCCAGACTAGACTAAATACCTCCCCTTCCCCCCACTCGCCCTTCCTACCCTCTCGACCTTTCAACATTTTCTGTCTCTACCATTGTCTTTCTCTTCATGATGGCTTTTCAACTTCCTTTCTCGTAATAAAGGAAATAGGGACGGTAATTGCTCCTGAGATTCATGTAGCAATTTATTCACAATGAATTTGTACATAGCATTTATCTTATCTTAAAAAAGTGGTGTCACGAAATGTCTCGAAAATCTCGCATACATTGTTGTTGCTTTTAAATGACTTGCAATTGTATCAAGGAAAACAAAATAATAACGCACATGTTAATTTGCTGGTTTCTTAAAATTTAACAAAAAACTTCAAAATCCTTCAAAATTCGTTAAAATCTCTTAAAATATTCTTCTAGAAACTATTCTTCTTGAAATTCCTTAAAATTGGTGAAAATAACTAACAATTCTTAGAAATCTTCAAAAACTTCCACGAAATCCTAAAAAATTTTACAAAATTTTTTAATAATCAGAAAAATATCTTGAAATTCCTTAAAATTATTAGAAAATCTTACAAAATACCATGAAAACCTTGAAAATTTTTAATAAAACTTATCAAAAACTCTTAAATTCTTTTAAAATGTTTTAAAACCCCTTAAGATTTCACGAAATCCTTAAAAATCCTCAAAATCTTTTACAAATCAGAAAAATCTCTTGAAATCCCTAAAAATTTGATAATAACTTTTAAAATTCTTTTAAATTCTACGAAATCTTTTGAGGCGTAACAATCGTTTGAAATCCGTGAATAAAATTACTCGACAAATTTTAAAATCCTTAAAATCCTTCCTTTAAAATTCCACTAAATATTCTGAAATCCCTTAAAACTCTACAAAATCATTTAGAAATTATAAAATTCTTTTGAATTCAGTGAAAATTACTTGAAAATCGTCGAAATCCCTCCTTGAAATTCCTTAAAATTATTAGAAAATCTTACAAAAAACCATGAAAACCTTTAAAATTTATAATAAAACTTATCAAAAACTCTTAAATTCTTTAAAAATGTTTTAAAAACTCTTAAGATTTCACGAAATACTTAAAAATCCTCAAAATCTTTTACAAATCAGAAAAACCTCTTAAAATCCCTAAAAATTTGACAATAACTTTTAAAATTCTTTTAAATCTTTTGAGGCATAACAATCGTTTGAAATCCGTGAATAAAATTACTCGACAAATTTTAAAATCCTTCAAAATTCCTCCAAATTTTACAACATTCAAAATCAATTAAATTCCTTTAAAATTCCATTAAATATTCTGAAATCTCTTAAAATCACTTAAAATTATTAGAAATCTCATAAAATTCCATAAAATCCTTCGCAATTCTTAGAAATCTCTTCAAATATCTTAAAATTCCTTGCAATTCCAGGATAACATGTAAAATTCGTTAAAAACTCATAAAACTCTTACAAATCTTTTGAAATTCCTTAAAATTCACGAAAACTTTAAAAATCGCCGAAATTTCAAAAAATTTAAAATAAAATTGCACGAAATATCCTAAAATTCCTTAAAATTCTATGAAATCTTTTTAAAATCCTAAAATTCTTTTGAATTCCGTAAGAACCACTTAAAAATGGTCAAACTCCCTTAAAATGTCTAGAAACCTCTTGAAATTCCTTTCTAAAAAAAGTGGTTTCTCTCTAAAAATTTCTTTAAAATCTGCCATACATTATAGTTTTAAATCTGATTGGGCTTTGATTAACTTGAAGTTGTAAGAAGGAATACATAATAATCGCGCACATAGTAGAATATATTTAAAAAAAAAATCAAATTTTTTTATCCTCACTTGTGAATTTTGAAAGCTTGATCTAAAGTTCTACAAAGGCTTGTTTTAACTTGACGGCATGGGAGGATTTCCAATAATGAACAAAGGTATGAGGAATCTAGAGAAGGAAATCTCTTCCTGCCTTTGAGATCAGGAACAAGATAGTTTTTGGTCTTTGCATTGAAAGTGGACGATTAGTTTCTCTATTCCAGTTTCGCCGATGTAAAGTCGAAGTTGCGTCGCACATCAAACAGTGGTCGTGCTTATAAGTACGGGTACATTTCCAAATCAAATATTTGCCATCTACCGGCTGGTGAGTCTCTGCTTTCACTTGAACAAACCCGAACAATGAAACTCAGCTTTACAGAATTCGAAATTATGATGGTTTTATCGCTTCCGTTAAATTCACAATGGCTCTTGTATCTACATTATTACGAGAGTTTACAAAAGTTTGGCAAACAGTTCCTTACTCGTTGAAATTCAATAGTTTTATTCCTCATATTTCAAAATTCTCCATTCCCTTTATTCCCTGCTTTCTATTTGCCTTATTTTTTTGTTAACATCTTAATTATGGTAATTCTTTACTTAGTTTTTGAGTAAATAGTCACAATCTCTTACATTAGATTCATTGATATTCCTTGGGATATTCCAAAGACAATAATGTCCAATTCCTACCAACTTCATAAATCTAATCCCAAAATGTAGGTCACATATGATAGAAATCGTTCGACAAACAGAATAACCCTGTGTAAGCCCTCTTAACTCCCCTGTCCTTGTCGACACTTCGGCTTAGCGAGCGCCAAGCTTTGTCAATAATTTTAAATTTATACACTAGTGCATGAACTCAAAGGAAACATTATATATCAAGAATTTCTGTCTGTATATAATTGTTCATAATTTGGTCGAAGATGAAAAAAGAAAGATAATTTTATACTTTCGTTCAAGATTTCAGTCCATATCCATGAACTTTTCTCATCTTAAAAAAGTGGTGTCTCGAAAATCTCGTATACATTGTTGTTGAAAACCTGATTGGCTTTTGAATGACTTGAAGTTGTAAGAAGAAAAACAAAATAATAGCGATTGTGTTGGTGTGCTTTCGTCCTTCAAATTTTACGAAAGCCTTTGCAATTCTTGTAAATTCTACAAAATCTTTTAAAAAAACAAAATTCTTTTTTAAATCTCATAAAATATTTTAAAAGTCATAAAAATCTTTTGAAATATGTTCAAATTCGTGAAAACCTCTTAAAATACCAAGAATCTTCTTGAAATTCTTTAAAATTCTACAATAACCTTTAAAAACCCTTTACATCCTTTAAAATCCATTAAAAGTATTAAAAATTCAATCAGCTTCCATAAAATTCTTAAAAATTCCATAAAACCTTTTAAAAATCAGAAAAATTCCTCGATATCCCTTAAATGTATTATAAGTCTCATAAAATTTCATGTAATCCTTAAAAACGCCAATAAACTGTTTTAAAAGTCATTAAAATCTCTTAATTGTCCTAAAATTCTTGGAAATTCTAAAAGTCTCTTAAAATTTCCAGAAACTATTTAGAATTCTTTAAAATTTTATGGTAACAGTTAAAAGACCTTTAAATTCTATAAAGTAGATTAAAATTATTAGAAATCTCATCTAATTCCATGAAATTCTTAAAGTTTGGTTCGGACAACAAAATAATTTTATTGGTATTTATGCAACAAAATTTTTTTGTTGGCTCAACCACATTATTGTTGGATCAACAAAATTATTGTTGGATCAAGAAAACGTTTTCTTAAACCAACAAATCGTTTGGTTGAACTACAAAAAATTTATTTCAGCCAAAAAAACATATTTTGTTGCATAAAATATTTTTCCTAGTGAACAAGATTCAAAATCTCTTAAAATCCCTGAAACCTTTTTAAATCTCTTAAAATCTCACGAAAACCTTCGAAATTCCTTATAAAATTCGTGAAAATCGTTAAAAATTCCCAGAAACTTCTTGAAGTTCTTGTAAGAAATAAATTGTTGTAAGAAGGAAAACAAATAATCGTGCGCGTAGCGCGCGTGTGGTTTTGTTAGTATAGTTAAACAAATCGAAACATTTGTCTAATTTCTGTAGATCGAAACAAAAAACTTTCGAGATTAGTTAACAAACCATTTACTTTCCTCCCATCGGACATAGATCCAATCTATTTCATGTTCAAAACACTCCTTTTACGTATATCAGCTTCCATAAAATTCTTAAAAATTCCATAAAACCTTTTAAAAATCAGAAAAATTGCTCGATATCCCTTAAATGTATTAGAAATCTAATAAAATTGCCAATAAAGTGTTTTAAAGTCATTAAAATCTCTTAATTGTCCTAAAATTCTTGGAAATTCTAAAAGTCTCTTAAAATTTCCAGAAACTACTTAGAATTCTTTAAAATTTTATGATAACAGTTAAAAGACCTTTAAATTCTATAAAGTAGATTAAAATTATTAGAAATCTCTTCAAATACCATGAAATCCTTAAAAATTGCCTAAAATTGTTTAAAAATCAGAAATATCTTTTGAAATTCCCTAAAATTATTAGAAATTTCATAATAAAATCCTTAAAAATGCCAAAATCTTTAAAAAAATCATTAAAACCTCTTGAATTCTCTTAAAATCCCTGAAACCTTTTTAAATCTCTTAAAATCTCACGAAAACCTTCGAAATTCCTTATAAAATTCGTGAAAATCGTTAAAAATTCCCAGAAGCTTCTTGGAATTCTTGTAAGAAGTAAAATAAATAATCGTGCACGTAGCGTGCGTTTTGTTTTGCTAGTATAGTTAAACAAATCAAAACATTTGTCTAATTTCTGTAGATCGAATCAAGAAACTTTCGAGATTAGTTGACAAACCATTTACTTTCCTCCCATCGGACATAGATCCAATCTATTTCATGTTCAAAACACTCCCTTTACCTCTATTTTATCTGACGACTAGAACAATATAAGAAACATCGCTTTAGGACATCTAAAGTCGATTACACGATTTCGAATCTTGAAATAATATTTTACTGGATTATTTTACTTCGATTTGTTTAGAATGAAGAGCAAAATCCGAAGATCGATTATTGACCCTCCGAAATAAAAAAAAAAAACTAAAGAGTTGATTCTAGTGCAATACGTGGAGCATGAATTTATTAATTTTCCTTTGAGATGAAGTGAGGGTATACCCGGGAATTGCATCGTCACTTCAATGTACGGCTGCATACACCCTTGTTATCGCATTATCAGCGGTCAACCGTAATTTCCCCCATACTGAGACTGATGATGTTCTCAAACTGATGCTCTCGAACCCTGAATCTATTCAAATCTATTCATACATTCGTAACTATGACGTACAACGTCAATGCCTCTGGCAACCTATATACAATTTCAGCCATAAAACAGAAAAAATACTAGTAAAAGCATTAAAATTTTTTCCAATATTGAAAGTAAACAATTCACACATTGCAATCTTTATTATTAAATCAACAAAACTCCGCACGTATTTTTTTCAATTATTCTGCACTCGCCCTGAACTTTAATATTGTAAATATTTGCCAAAGTCACTGACTGGAAAAACTTATTTTTAATACTTAGGGTTTTAATTTATGCATTTATAGAGAAGAGCAATTTCAACACATTTCAATCCGACTTTTTTAATGCTTCATTTTTATGCTGGATAATAAAATCGGTTAGGAGAGACCGTAAAAGTGACTTACTTTATACATAGTATTAAAAAAAATTAAATGAAAATGGTATTTTTCATAGAAATGTTGGATTACTTCCATATTTCGAAAAATGTATATGGCAACATCCTTTTTTTAGATAGAGTTTCGGGCAATATTTGAAATTTAATTCTTGAGGGGAAATAAGGAAATAGTATAAAAATGGCGAAGAGATTAGGAACTTTATAGATAATTAATAAAACGTCACCAGCCAGAAGATCTATCCTCGTTCTGCTTTTTGCACTGTCTTCGAAGCCTTGAAGATCATCCTCATAATCTTCGTAATCCTCCCTGCGATCTCGTCGTTCTTTCTGAATATTATCATTCGCTTCCTGTGAATTCGACAACTTTTGGGGTGTCTGCCGAACCCTGGATGACTGGTGATTTGCACTGAAGAGGACAGCTGGTGGTGGAGGCGTCGAAAATTGACCTTGTAGACGACGCTGTAGATATCGCGCCAATAGTGCCTGAACAGCGTCCGTCTCGGAGCCTAAAAGACAGAAGAGAGACGCATTCATCATTAGCCAATTGACAATATTTTCCCCTCATAATAAAAAAACTGTTCAATTTCTTTCAAAATAAAACTATATCAGCTGAGACAAAAAAAAAAGTCACATTTCTTTTTCATTTCTAATTTCTACCATAATTCACTTTATTCAATATTTTTGTCCCAATTAAAAATATAGTGCTTTAACTATTTTTTCTCTCAGCGTTTTATATATGTATGATTATAAAAATGAGAAAACATTGTCATTCGTTAACGGATGAATCCAATCTTCCTCGTCTTTTTCATTCATGCTGCACTTTTTTATTAACATTATCTTTTATATTCAAAAGCGATATTTATAATGGGAAAGGTAATGGGAAGAGTATATCAATTCCTAAAAATAGAATCTAACTTTGGGGTGCTTGTTCATTTTTTTTTTTTTTTTTTTTTTTAATAAAAAAAGCTTCTCTCTATTCAAGCTGTATAATATATTTTCTACGTATTACTTGAATGAGATATTGAACTGACAAACCACTTCAATGAGTTTGCACTTGACGTTGAAGCTGAGAAGCTTTCAGAAACGTCAACATCATTGTCGGCTCCATCGTATATTTTCCAAATTAAATTGCTTGTCATTATGAGGGTTCTATTGCCTGTTCAGAAATCCCATCAATGTCGAAACAAACCGGGAATAAAAATTGAATTACGATTTCAAATACTTAATCAGAATAAAATAAAAACACGATAAAAACATTTGACAACCGGAAGAGATGATCATATAACTCGTCTAATCCAGTCTAACCTCCGGTTGAAATGGTGAAAAAGTTTGAGTCCAGGAAAATTCTAAATTTCAGTGAATGAATGTCCAAAGTTGTGGAAGAAAGTCTAGAGAAATTATTAAGAAGCAAAAGGTGCTAGACTTTCTTCGAAAGATGAAAATTTTTGTGGATTTACTAAATTTCGAAAATTCCGGAATGTCATACCTCTTGTATTCTGCATTAGTATTAATAGTGACGGTTATTCTTTGGAAAGGCATTGAACTAATTTGCAGAAATCTGTTTACTCCTCAAGTAATATCAAAATTAAGTTCATATAGCGTAGAACACTCTGGTAGTTTAGACGAAATCATAAATGGTCAGCAAGTGAACGAGAAAAATCACAGGGAGGAAAACGTCGATGTCACTTACACAAGGAACCGAAAAAATTTCAATGGTATAAATTACATAATATTTCCTACTACAAAATACCCTTCAGAGATTAAATCAGCATTTCATTGAATTATAACAGTTTGTGACGAATATTATCAAGTTCAAAATCGCTAGAATATAGTACATTTTTTTTCAAATGAATTTGACATAATTATTTTCGATTCAAAGGGAGCAATCAAATTACATTTAGTGGATTACAAGCGTGGAACAAATCACGCAAAGTAGATAAAATTCAATGCAATCGATTAAAGTCCATGAAAGGACAGCAATTTCCCTTTTACGTGAATAGTCCAACCGTTATATACATATATAGTTGACCGTTAGTAAAATCAAGTTTTATTTAAAAGTACATTATTATTATATTTAATTCATATCCAGGGTGTCTACTACCGGGAAAAACCGGGAAAACCGGGAATACGCCTGGAATTTTGTATAACGGGAAAAAACTGGGAATCCTGGAATTTTTTTTAAGAACCTAATTTTATAAACTATTTTTGTTTTCTGGCATAGCAAATAATGTCTACCAAAGAAATAAGTTAATACATTTCAGTTATTGTTTCATATTTTGTAATTTGATTGAGTAATTTAGTTGCTCAAAATTAACTATCCAAAGATTCCGAAGGATTATAAATAATTTCCAGGTATTCTCTGAGATTTTCTAGGTTTTTAATGATTTGAAGACATTTTCAATAATTATAAAGGATTTTAAGAGATTTTTAAAGAAGATTAGGGAATTCAAAGAATTTGTAAGGAATTCTAAGGAATTTTAAAGGACTTTAAAAAGCTTGTAATAATTTAAAGAAATTTTGATTTTTCAAAGTGATTTTAAGGGATTTTAATGTTCCTCATGGAATCTTAAATGTTTTCATGAGATTTTTTATGAATTTTTAAAGATTTTGTGGAACTTTAGGGAATTTTGAAAAGTTTTCGAAAATTTTAAAAGATTTTTCGTAGAATTATAAAGAATTTTAGGAAACTTGTAAGAATTTAAAGAAATTTTTATTATTTTAAAGTGATTTTAAAGAATTTAAATGTTCCTCATGGAATTTTAAACGAT
The DNA here is from genome assembly GCA_900474325.1 of Synergus umbraculus. Taxonomy (NCBI): domain Eukaryota; kingdom Metazoa; phylum Arthropoda; class Insecta; order Hymenoptera; family Cynipidae; genus Synergus; species Synergus umbraculus. The sequence continues at coordinate 24,208 of UCOK01009805.1, read as the reverse complement.
TTTACAAAATTTTTATGATTTATAAAAGATTTTATAGAATTTTAGGGGAAAATTTTTCAAAAATTATGAAAGATTTCTACGTATTTTAAGGTATTTTAAAGTTTTTCGTGATATTTTAAAAATGTTTGTAAAAATTGCATGTAATTTTGAATTTTTAAAATTATTGTAAAGAATTTTAATAGTCCTCATAGAATTAAAAAAATTTCAAGTAATTTTTACATTCTCATCACAGAATGTATTATTGAGTTTTAAAAGATTTTGTGAGATCTTTTATTTCAAGAGTTTTTCTTTAGAGATTTTAATGCATATTAGGGAATTTTACAGAGTTTCACTAGATTTTTATGATTTGTAAAAGATTTTGTGTAATAATTGTAAAGGATTTCAATAGGTTTTCAATGATTTAAAGAAATTTTTGTTGATTTCAAAATTCCTCGTGGAATTTAAAAATATTTCACGAAATTCTGAAAATGTTTTATGAAATTTTGAAGGATGACAGGAAATTTTAAGAGGATTTTAGGAATTTTAAAAGATTTTTTTTATAAACTTCCAAAGATTTTAGCGAAATTTAAGGGATTTCAATAGATTTCCAAAATTTTAAAGAAATTATTCTTCATTTTAAGAGATTTTAAAATTCCTCGTGGAATTAAAAAATATTTCACGAGATTTTGAAAATTTTTATTGAAATTTCAAGGATTACAGGAAATTTTAAGAGGATCTTAAAAGATTTTGAAGTTTTTCGTGAAATTTAAAGTATTTCAAAGGATTTTCAGGAATTTTAAAAAGATTCGTGAAAATTGAGGGGATCCTATGAAATATTAACAAATTTAAAGGGATTTCGTGGAATTTTAAGATATTTCTAATTTCAACTTTCCTGGAAAATCAGGAATTTAGCCTTGAAAAACCGGGGAAAAGCCTAGAATTTGAATCGGTTGAGTCAATAGACACCCTGATATCTGATTTTCTTTGTAGACTCAGAAAGCAGTGATGAGTACTAAATTTCCAGTTGTCAGGATTTATTGAGAACTGAGAAAGAAATATAAGATGCAGGGAATTAGTGTTTTGTTAAATGGAAAATTTGGTTCTTTTGTTCCCAAAAAGAAGAAAAGAACCGAAGGGCAGAATATTTTTGAATCCAAACCGTGAGTGAAGTTTATATAAATCTATTTCTTGGCAAAGAATTAAGAGAAGGATTTTAAAAGCATGGTAAAGATTTTTTTTTTATAGTTTTCAAGACGGTATTGGACAGCCAGAGAATGGAACAGATAGACTGAAAGAGATTATTCAACGTTTGATAGCCATTGAATTGAGAAAACATCGAGACAAGGAGCGGATTTCGATCAAGAGGACGTATTCGGATTCCAAGACTGTCGTATACGAGAAAATAAAAAATAGGATGAAACAACCCTTCAACTTGTACGTACAATCAACGTATTTACTTTACCGAAAGAGTTTTTTTTTACTTTTACTACCGAAATTGAATCTTTGTGCAACGTCCATATAATCACAAAAGTCTATTCTAAGTTAATTACAATATAAAGGCAGAGATGAGGCTAAATCATGATTCAATTTGCTCGTTTGCTTTGGATTCTGAAATTAAAATAAAATAGAATGAAATCAAATGAAATTGAATACATGTCTCGTTATGCATAATTGTCTTAAATAAGGAATTTCGTTTTCCTCCTTGAATTTCAAACATAAGATCACCTAATGATTTCCTACCTTGTGATTTCATTCAAGCAGCTCTTTGACGTCAAACTTGGAAAAGAACAAACAATGTAAATCCTCCTTGCAGAAGAATAGACCGGAAAAGACAAAGGAGTTAACGAACAATCCTGAAAAGGTAATTATTAGAGAATATATACACGATGACACAAAACTAACCAGGATTCAGTGGCAGAAATTGAAATCTTACAGTTGCAGAATGCGCCGTCTCTAGATAAAACAGTCGAAGGGTTTTTGCGAAACGATGAACCAGACAAAGCGAAAGAGGTGGAAATTCTTCGAGCGGAAACTGAAACAGCGGAAAATCTGGAAAATGTGGATCCAATTCCCCGTGAACTTAAATTGGATAGTCACAATATCCAGATTCCAATAGGCGATATCAAGGATCGTTTTGTTTCGAATAATAAGTTGTAAGCCTCCAATTTTCGAATATAAAAAAAAAACAATAGAAAAATATTTTCCCATTGATATTACTTAATTATAAATACGAGGAAACTAGCACCTTTCATATAATTCAATCTGACAGGGTGAATTTTTTATCTTTAATATTTCCTGAGAGTAAAAAAGAACATGTTTCCACCAGGTTTTCCTTGAGATAAATAATTATACTTTTCACCCAACAGATGCAAACGGAAGATTCAGAATCCGAAGGACACGTCAACCCAAACCGAACATAAATTCCTGGTTTGATACATTCGAAGTTGTTCAGTCCAGAATAAGCATTTGACCTCGTATGTGAATTTACACGTTCCACACACATGCATCAATCTTTCTCCAATTATCCACCGAAAAGCCTCAGACAATCTAATATACGAAAAACGCAAAGGAAGTGCAAGTCCCGGTTACATAGCTTCGCCAGATAAATGTCGGTGAAAATATATTTCGCCTAAGAATAAAAAAAATTTCTAGACTAAAAATTAAATAAATAGGTAAAATACTAGTGAAAGTGTATTTATTACATATTCTAGGAACTTAAAACTCTACAAAATTATTTAGAAATTATAAAATTCTTTTAAATTCAGTGAAAATTACTTGAAAATCGTCGAAATTCCTTAAAATTATTAGAAAATCTTACAAAATACCATGAAAACCTTTAAAATTTTTAATAAAACTTATCAAAAACTCTTAACTTCTTTTAAAATGTTTTAAAAACCCTTAAGATTTCATGAAATCCTCAAAAATTCTCAAAATCTTTTACAAATCAAAAAAACCTCTTGAAATTCGTTAAAATTGGTGAAAATAACTAACAATTCTTAGAAATCCTCAAAAACTTCCACGAAATCCTATAAAATTCTACAAAATTTTTTAATAATCAGAAAAATATCCTGAAATTCCTTAAAATTATTAGAAAATCTTACAAAATACCATGAAAACCTTGAAAATTTTTAATAGAACTTATCAAAAACTCTTAAATTCTTTTAAAATGTTTTAAAAACCCTTAAGATTTCACGAAAATACTTAAAAATCCTCAAAATCTTTTACAAATCAGAAAAACCTCTTGAAATCCCTGAAAATTTGACAATAACTTTTAAAATTCTTTTTGAATTCTACGAAATCTTTTGAGGCATAACAATCGTTTGAAATCCCTGAATAAAATTACCCGACAAATTTTAAAATCCTTCAAAATTCCTTCAAATTTTATAACATTCAAAATCAATTAAATTCCTTTAAAATTCCACTAAATATTCTGAAATCCCTTAAAACTCTTCAAAATTATTTAGAAATTATAAAATTCTTTTGAATTCAGTGAAAATTACTTGAAAATCGTCGAAATCACTCCTTGAAATTCATGAAAATCCCTAAAAATTCCTAGAAATAACGTCTCTCGTCAAATTAGATGAAATCCTTAACAATTCTACAAAATTTAAAAAAATTTTGCAAGTCTCTTAAAATTATTAGAAATCTCATAAAATTCCAGGTGAATTTACACGTTCCACACACACATACATCAATCTTTCTTCAATTATCCACAGAAAAGCCTCAGACAATCTCATATACGAAAAACGCAAAAGAAGTGCAAGTCCCAGTTACATAGCTTCGCCAGATAAATTTCGGTGAAAATATATTTCGCCTAAGAATAAAAAAAATTTGAAAATCGTCGAAATTCCTCCTTGAAATTCCTTAAAATTATTAGAAAATCTTACAAAATACCATGAAAACCTTGAAAATTTTTAATAAAACTTATCAAAAACTCCTAAATTCTTTTAAAATGTTTTAAAAACCCTTAAGATTTCACGAAATACTTAAAAATCCTCAAAATCTTTTCCAAATCAGAAAAACCTCTTGAAATTCGTTAAAATTGGTGAAAATAACTAACAATTCTTAGAAATCCTCAAAAACTTCCACGAAATCCTATAAAATTCTACAAAATTTTTTAATAATCAGAAAAATATCCTGAAATTCCTTAAAATTATTAGAAAATCTTACAAAATACCATGAAAACCTT
>UCOK01009805.1:0-20020 GCA_900474325.1 Synergus umbraculus | reverse complement strand
ATTCAGTGAAAATTACTTGAAAATCGTCGAAATCACTCCTTGAAATTCATGAAAATCCCTAAAAATTCCTAGAAATAACGTCTCTCGTCAAATTAGATGAAATCCTTAACAATTCTACAAAATTTAAAAAAAAATTTGCAAATCTCTTAAAATTATTAGAAATCTCATAAAATTCACATACGAGTGAATTTACACGTTCCACACACATGCATCAATCTTTCTTCAATTATCCACAGAAAAGCCTCAGACGATCTCATATACGAAAAACGCAAAGGAAGTGCAAGTCCCAGTTAACAGATAGATTTCGGTGGAAATATATTTCGCCTAAAAATAAAAAAAAATTTCTAAACTAAAAATTAAATAAATAGGTAAAATACTAGTGAAAGTGTATTTATTACATATTCTAGGAACGGGAAGAATTTCTTTGGTCTATCGGCCGAGCTTGTTTGCAAATTGTTGTCACTTATGGTGAAACGACTCCCAAGAGATTAGTCAAGACGTCAATGCCGCTTCCTTGCAACGTTTCGAGGAATCTTTTTCATCAACCTGTACATCCACTTTCTGCAGTCAGTGCTCGGTTTCATCGAGTATTAAATTAACGAGTAAGTGCATGTAGCACCTAGCTAGCTAGGTATTCCCATTTCGCAAAGACGCAATTGCCTAGTTTACGATCCCTCGATTAAGTGTACTTAAAATTATAATTATGAGGTTGCAACAGCTTCCTCGAGAGTAAAATATATTATAAGTCATCCTCTTCTGTACTTAGCTCTTTACCTTCCCAACTTTCTCAATCTGAAATAATGGAAATGAGATTTTTGATAAATCCTGATTTTATGAATAGACTAACAAAAATTTATTCAGTGTTGCCCGGAATTTGAAGATTTAAGGATTTTATGAGATTTCTAGTAACTTTTTACTAGAAATCTCATCAAATTCCATGAAATTCTTAAAATACTTTTAATGTTTTTTGAAATCCTTAAAAACCCCACAAAATCTTTTAAAATTCTCAGAAACTTCTTGAAATCCCTTAAAATTATGAGAAATCTGATAAAATTCCATGAAATCTTTAAAAATTCCACAAAACTTTAATACAAAGAATAGATATCCCTTTAAAATTTTTGGAAAAATTCAAACTTCATATAATATTTTAAAAGTCATAAAAATCTTTTGAAATCCGCTACAATTAGTGAGAATCTTTTCAAATTCCCAGAAACTTCTTGAAATTCTTGAAATTTTACAAAAATGTTCCCTTTATATCCTTTAAAAATTAAAGTTATTAGAAATCTCATCAGATTCTATGAAATTCTTAAAAATTTCACAAGATTGTTATAAAAATCTACTGAATTTTCTTAAATTGCCTTAAAATCCCTAAAAATCCCACAAAAACTTTTAAAAATCAGAAATTCTTTGAATTTTAAAGTAATTTAGAATAATTTTCAAGGATTTCAAAATAATTTAAGATATTTTATTTGATTTTATGGATTTCAAGGGATTTCAAAAGAATTCAAGAGATTGAAATACATTTTCAGGGACTTTAATATTATTAAACGATTTTAAAAGATTAATTACAAGTTTTCTAGAGAGAATTTTAAAGTTTTTTAAAGCTTTCAAAGCAATTTAAAAGACTTAGGGCCGATCCCACCAAATGTGATTAAATCTTTGATTAAATCCAACTGTGATTAAATTTTAATCCTTGATTAAGGGCAGATTCAACCAACTGTAATTATATTTTAATCCTTGATTAACTTAAGTTAATCAATACTTTCGTACGCAAATTAAGGATTAAAATTTAATCACAGTTGGTGGAATCGGTCCTAAGTCTTTTAAATTGCTTTGAAAGCTTTAAAAAACTTTTATATTCTCTCTAGAAAACTTGTAATTAATCTTTTAAAATCGTTTAAAAATATTAAAATCCCTGAAAATGTACTTCAATCTATTGCACTCTTTTGAAATCCCTTGAAATCCATAAAATCAAATAAAATATCTTAAATTCTTTTGAAATCCTTAAAAATTATTCCAAATTACTTTAAAAATATTGAAATCCACCGATTCCACCAACTGTGATAAAATTTTAATCTTTGATTAAATCCTTGATATGCGTACGCAAAGAATTGATTAACTTAAGTTAATCAAGGATTAAAATTTAATCACAGTTGGTGGAATCGGCCCTAAGGGATTTAAAGAAAACTGATAAATGAAACAAAAAATGTGTTCGAATTATATAATTCAAGGGAAAAAGTTTCTTATTTCAATTCACAAAACAATTTTATCTAATTAAAAAAATTTAATAATTTCAAACAAAAAGTTTATTTGGATCAAATAAACATTTATCTGTGACCCCATATAAATGTGATAATTTATTTGATTCAAACAAATTTTGTTCAAACAAAGCAAACTTTTTATGAGTTTAGACTGTCAATTGCGAAATATAAATTAAAATCTCTAAATGAAGAGAGATATACACTGAGAAAAATGTTTGGTGCGGACAACAAAAAATTTTCTTGCTATAGAAGCAACAAAGATTTTTGGTTGTGCCAACCAAATTTTTGTTGAACCAAACAAAGTTTTGTTAATTCAACCAAAACTGAGATTTTGTTGGTTCAATTAAATTTTCTTGGTTCAACAAAAAGTTTGTTCAAAGAACCAACCAAGAATTGGTTGGCACGACCAAACAATTTTTGTTGCTTATATATCAACAAAAAGTTTTGTTGTCCGCACCAAACATTTTTCTCAGTGTAGATTTGATTCACCTATACACTCAGAAAAATATTTTATGCAACAAAATATGTTTTGTTGGCTGAAATAAATTTTTGTTAGTTCAACCAAACGATTTGTTGGTTTAACAAAACGTTTTCTTGACCCAACAATAATTTGGTTGAGCCAACAAAAAAATGTTGTTGCATAAATACCAACAAAATTATTTTGTTGTCCGAATCAAACCTTTTTCTCAGTGCTTTTTTTCCGATGCTATAGCACCTTGTGATTTTAATTAGCGTTGAATTCAATGGCTTTTCACATACAAGTTTGAAATGTTTTAATCATACACCAGTTGGCATGTGATCCTCGCGTTAGGCGGTCATGGTTCATTTGAGTGAGGAAAAATGAAAATAGAAATATGAAAGGAAAAAGAAAAAAGGCAGATACATAGTTATGAAATGAATGGAACACAGAGAGGTCGAGAAGATGAAGTAGAATGGAGATGTAGACACTAGGGGGGAGAGAAAAAGGAAATGGAGAATGCAGCACGTTTTCCTCATACAAAACGCAAATTCAGTGTGCTTTCATTTTAATTCTAAGAACAAAAGCACCAACACAATTCTACAGTTTATCATTTAATTCCTCTAAATCATTAAAAGAAAATATAAAAATCCTTCCGGATAACATTCAAAACTAGGACAACTGAAAAATCCCAGAAAGCCAAATTCTCCCCAATATAAAATTAAATCTTCAAGTAACAGCTTTCATTTATCGTTAGAGTGCACTTTAAATAAAGCCCGCGAAATCGATTACTTGCAGGCGGGATAAAATTTACGCCTCACGATCACACTAAATTTCTGGAAAGTCGTTCGACTAAAAATTTCATTCCCACTCTCGTAAGCTAGTAGGAAAATGCGAGAATAGATTTTAAAATCGCAACTGCACCGCGCAAGACGCAGAATCTCTTGAAATCTCAAAGGGAAGTAAAGTGAGAAGGAGGAAAGATATGGAAGCGAGAGTTTTTGGATAAAGGGATGCAGGGGTTGCGGAATGGAATACCCACTCTATAAAGCCTCGACTTGTTCGACCGTAAGTTCTACTGGCAACTTTCCGATCTTTATTACCCGGGAGACTTTCTCTCTCTCTTTTTCGTCCTTCAATCTCTATCCCTTTCTGTCTCTGAAAATCTGGTGGTAAAGGAAAAAAGAAGGAAAACTCGCAATGTCGTAAGAAGAAAACATATGTTCCGCCATTGTCGTCCCTAATGAAATCGGACTTCCTTTTCAAAGTCTCGTTTGGCTTGCCTCGGGCTTCGTTTTGAAATCTCTTTTTTTTTCTCTGCCGCAAGAAAACGAGTGAGAAAAGTCGGGGAAAAATAGGCACAGGGAGTGAGAAAGATTCGCAGACTTCTTAATAATATTTCTTTAGATGCTTTAGATTCTAGAATATTGTGGTGGGGGAGTCAGAAAATCCTCTCTCACATTGTGTGTCGTCTCATCTTCTCTCGTTTTCTCTCATTTACTGACTCGAGTGAGGTAACGAGTCAAGTACGTACGATTCACATTTTCTGATTGGCAGCCTTTTGAGTCGTAATTGGAAAAGGCACTCTTCTCTTGGAAAACTGACATTACGAAGCTGTTCCTAAATACAGAAGATGAGAGAGATAATTCGAGGTAGACTCTTGAAATGTATTTCCTCAAAATTGAAACAGAGAGTTTTCCTTGCAGAAGCTTTAATTGTAACTAATTTGAACCTTAAAGTTATTGGTACTTCATTTTCTCTTGAGAAGACATACAATTAGTGTAACATAATTAATATAATTAGCTCGACGATAAAATTAGTTTCATTAAAGTTACTCTTTATTTAAAATAATTGAGAAAAGCATGTTTCAATTCACCTACGTAGTAAAATTATTGAGAATATCTCGAGAATTTCTTGAGGAATTTCGTGATCCTTTAGCTTAAGAAATTCTTAGAAAATTCTTGAGAAATTCTCAAAGAATTTTCCTGGAGAAACTCGCTGAAAAGTGTTTACGAATATTAGATAACTATTATTTGAAGGTATATAGGATGCTGGTCTCCATAAAATCATAAAAAAAGGATTGTCCCGTCAGCAGAAAATAAAAGCTTTCTTTTGTTGATCTTTACAAACCATAAAGCTGACTGAGAGGAAAATTCAGCCTGAGAATTTTCTTTTAGAGAGACCCTTAAAATACTTTTGTCGCTCTTTCGCCAAATCGCAGGAGTTTATCAAACACAGTAAAAACGTTTGCCAAGTGAATCAGTGTGTATTCACTGATAAAAGTTGCTGTTTTCCCCCTTTGCTCCTCTCTAACACCAGCATTATTTCCACTTGTATTTCGCAAAATGAACTGACTGGGTCCATTTGTGGTCCACTTGCTTTGATAAAATCCAAGGCTCTTTACAGATAAGACTCCCTTCCGTTTACGGTGCATCGGGTAACGCAATCCACGGGGATTCAAATCTGCTTTGAGATATGATTTATGTTATGGTGCCACCGCCATGTGCATCGTAATGCACACAGAAAAGTGATACCATTGTGTGATATGGAATACCGCATCTCGATTTGCATTCCAGGTAAATGCACGCGGTCGGAACGACCGATTTCACAATTCTATTTCCTAAGATCATAAAATACCTCCGAGAGGTGGAAAAGTGAGGTCTCGTTGCTACCATTCTTTTCTTTGCTCTTCCTTTTAAACCAATATTTCTCTACTTTATCAGTTCCAAACTGAAAAGTTATACGAATTCATTTGTAAAATTGTTGAACTGTTTGATTTAATATGATTTTGATTTCAATAAGGCTTTTAATTGGACTTTAATATGTAATTGAAATCACTGGTAAATGAATTTCTAATCCTATGGCAAATTATATTATTGGAAAATTAATCTATGTCAATCGATTTGAATTTTTTTCTGACAATACCACTAAAATTCTTTCCTTTTTCTATTTTATGTGTGCCATATGTGAAACATTTATAAGTTTACGAATAAAACTATTTATGTGCACGAGGTGTGAAGTCAAGTTGCTGAAGGCAACCACAAGTTTTTGCTAAAAGTTGCCCGTGGCATTTAGCTTAACAAAACCACCACGAAACTCCAGAGTGAAGTAAAAAATAAGGGTAAAGCATTCAACATAAAGTGAGGGTGTTTTCTTGTATCCACATTCCACTGTCCTGATAATACTAAATTTCTTTAGAAATCCCTCTTCACCTAACATTATTTTCAAAGAGAGGTAATCTGCAGTATTTCATAATGTCATATTTTTCAATATAATATATGAATATAGGAATATAAAATAAAATAGCAAACCAACACGAACGCGAAAGATTCTTTGTTTTACTTTAGGGGATTTTAAGCGATTTCGAAGGTTTTTGTGACGTTTTAAGGGACGAGGGCAAACTAAATTGCGGGCGATTATTTTTGATTCAAAAGCCAATCAGGTTTTCAACAACAATGTCATTAATCTTTTAAAATCGTTTAAAATATTAAAATCTCTGAAAATGTATTTCAATCTCTTGCACTCTTTTGAAATCCCTTGAAATCCATAAAATCGAATAAAATATCTTAAATTCTCTTGAAATCCTTAAAAATTATTCCAAACTACTTTTAAAATATTGAAATCCACCGATTCCACCAACTGTGATTAAATTTTAATCCTTGATTTGCGTACGTAAAGTATTGATTAACTTAAGTTAATCAAGGATTAAAATTTAATCACAGTTGGTGGAATCGCCCCTAAGGGATTTAAAGAAAACTGCTAAATGAAACAAAAAATGTGTTCGAATTATATAATTCAAGGGAAAAAGTTTCTTGCTTCAATTCACCAAACAATTTTATCTAATTTAAAAATTTTAATAATTTCAAACAAAAAATTTATTTCGATCAAATAAACATTTATGTGCGACCCCATAGCAATGTGATAATTTATTTGATTCAAACAAATTTTGTTCAAACAAAGCAAACTTTTTATGAGTTTAGACTGTCAATTGCGAAATATAAATTAAAATCTCTAAATGAAGAGAAGATATACACTGAGAAAAATGTTTGGTGCGGAATATAAAATAAAATAGCAAACCAACACGAACGCGAACGATTCTTTGTTTTACTTTAGGGGATTTTAAGCGATTTCGAAGGTTTTTGTGACGTTTTAAGGGACGAGGGCAAACTAAATTGCGCGCGATTATTTTTGATTCAAAAGACAATCAGATTTTCAACAACAATGTATACGAGATTTTCAAGACATTTTGTTACACCGCTTTTTTAGAGAGGAATACAAAATAGAAAAAAATGTTAAAATTGAAACGAAATGGAAAAAATTCAATAACCGATTCCGATCACTGTATCGGTGGAGCAGCTTTTGTTCTGAATCACGTTCAGAGTTCTATAAAGCATACACATACTTCATCTTTAATCGCACGTGGGTGGAATTTCGCGTACCTTAATAAAGTTGAAACTTTGAACAAAATAAGAAACTATCTATAATAAGGCGATTTCCTGATGATAGAGGAGTCTCCTCACGTTTCACGTCGGATGGTGTCGGTTTCGCAGATTAAGGTATACCCTGCAGTTACGCCGTTAGAAAGTTTCAATATTTGCAGAAAGCTTTGTGTCAAAAGAAGAGAAACGCTCGTTTACGTGTAGATCGAGTCGCGAATTTATATGCACAAGTCTCTACCCAGCAAATATTTATCTATACATTACCAAAGAATTTACAAACGATAAGATCCCGCGTATAAATTTCACTAAATGTGAATTACAATTATTAGTTAATTGTCACTGTTATTTACAATTCCAATAAAATTTCCAAAATGTATTTGATTTTATGCAAATAATAAATAAAGAGAGATTAATTTTTTATCACCCCGCTAAATTTCATTTGATTTCAGCGCATATATAGATTCAAGCATTCGAATTTGTAGCCACAGAGTTCAACAGAACGTAAAACAGATTTTTCAAATATGAACAAGTAATTTCGCACAATCAGCGAGTTTAGTAATGGCAAAACATTCACAAAATCAGAAATAGGGAGAACAACGATAATTATCGTGAGCGATCAATACTTGCTAAATGAATTCGCACACCACGCTTGTCAAACTGGAATTGCTACTTATGCAGGATAATTGAAAAGGGGCGTAATTAAACAAAATTAGTAAATTCACGACAATACAAATTAATTAATAAATAATAATAACTATCCTGTATTACAAACTCTCCAAATTATAATATATTATTGTAATATCTCTAGAATAATTATTATTCAAATCGTAAATAGATATAATTTGGTCAAATTAAAGTAGAGAATTTCGATTTCTTTCCTTATAAAATCCAACTGTAAAAGAAATTGGATCTTACACGAATTTTGAGGTGGATTCTAACTCCCTTGTGTGCCGAGTTTATCGGTCAGTGTGAGCTTTACTGTAGCCACTTATTGAAGGAGATACACGTGGGTTGAATTAACTTCACCCTTAGTTTACCAACCCCAGGATTTAATCCCCCAGCAAATAGTTTCTGTCTGTGCACCTGAGGCGAAAGCTCCCCCAAAAAAAAAGAAACAATTAAGACAAGAACTAGGTTTAACTTTCTTTTATCGAATTGAAGAAACTCGTATTGATCCAAATTATTATACAATTAATATTAATTAACTATAAATAACTATGGTACTCACTAATATTTTTATCCCTGTATTGAGGTAATACACCACCACAGAGACAAAGGATTGCTATCCACACAGACAAGTAGTGCCTCTCCATTTTTCTAAAACAGAATAAAAATAATCATTAATTGATTGTTTAATTACTTCCATTATTTCAACGCTTCAAATATAATCCAAATTATAAAAGGTATTAAATTAAAGTATAAATTTTCAGCCGCCTATATGAAAATATTAAATTTAATAATATTAAATTTCTATTTGTATAAACTTTTTCGATCCCGCACTCAGAAAAAACCTTGTTTTAAATCAAAACTTTTATTTTAATAACTCAAATTTAAAATTTCCTTATATTAAAGAAAACTTTCTTTCTTTTAAAATAATTTTAATTTAAAATAACTGTTTGTTTAATTAAAAAAAATTTGTTTGAATCAAAGAAATGTTTCTTTGACCGTATATCAATACTATGATTTCTTTCATTCGAAGAAACTGTTTTCTGGGTGCGTTTGTAAATCTGGTCATAATGGAGAATTATTTTAAAAAAATAATTAGATTTGTTTGAAATGGATAGATGATTATGTAGATATGTGTTGAAAGGAAATTCTGTTGCATATTCTGGAACATCAGAACACATGAAAGTCTTGTGCAGAACAATACATTTCGTTATCAGCTTCCCAGCGATCCGTGAGGGTTCAGATTCGGCAAATCTAGTTCGAATAATTAAATTCACACGAACGTCCGTAAATCCTCGAGTGAACGGTCCTTCGAAACAATCGACCGGAAATACACAGGACCCGGAATCCGACTTCCTGGAGAATCCACATTACTGGATAGTGCTACTGAGTTTTCGGGTTATTATCAATCTATTCGACAGATCAGGAATAATTCCTGCTATCGATCGTTTATAATTATTTAATTATAAATCGTATTTTCTAATACTTCATTTTCAGTTCAGTTATATATATGAAAATGTTATTAATAACGACACACGTTTAACTAAAATTTAATTAAGTAAATTTAGTTATGAATAAGTATCAAATTTTCATTTTATCAACGATTATTTATTTCTCCTTTTCATTGAATTGTGAAATTTTCTGATTTAACATCGTCAAATACGAATATTGCCTATGGAAATATATTAAATTTTCGATCTGATCCACGGTATAGTATTTACAGTATAATATTTAAATCAAACAGAAATGAAATCAAAGCATGATATTTGCAGCAAATTCACTTGAAATTTGAGAGAAATGTATTTCAGCACGTTAAATTCATTTTTAAACGATTTTAAATTGAAGAGCAGTGATTTTCTCGAGTTACATTTACTTTGAAGCAATATTGATTGATTCTGTTATTTGAAAACAGCCTTAACATTTTACAATTAATATTTCACAAAATATTCATGTATATTTTTGGATATAATAAAGAACTAAACGTCTTTATAAAGTATTGTCTAAAAATTTTAATAGAAACGCCCGCATTTGTCAATCATCCTCATAAGATTTGTGAATTCATCGAGATATTTCTCTACCTGAAAGAAGTTTCAGAAATATTTCTGTAATCCTTCAGAAGACTTTCGTCTTTTTTCAAATAAATCCGAGGTGGCATCCACCGACATTTATTTCACAAATGGACATCCTCAGACTTAGAGTGGTCACAGTATTTCAAGGTAGACATCCTTCTGGGTCAAATCCTTTCGTATATTTTTCCACTCAGCTTAGTCTCATCCTTCGGTCTTCGAATGGAAATCCCCCAGTGAAACTCGCTATATTCTATAAAGAAAACCATCCTCAAGAATTCTGGATAGACAACAAACTGGAGACTTTTACAAAAGGATGATCCTCTTTATATTTAACCTTTGTAGGGGGATTAATCAACTCTCAATTTCACACTCATATAAACATGTAAACTTTCGGGTCACTCAGATCCATCATCGATCACATTGTTGACTTTAGTTTGAGTACATTATTTCACGGTTAGATAAACGAAAGATTCTTCAATATCCCCTACACTTTTCATCCATCAATTTTGTTTTAGCCTTAGCTTACTTCTGAAGATGGTAGACATTCTTTTTCGGTTTTGAAAATAGGAGTACTGCATTTTTCATGCTCTCTAAATTTGAATCAGTGAAAATTTCACTGATTTAATTAGTGATTAAGTATTTCACTGATGAATCAGTGATTTGAGACTTTTTACTGATCAATTCAGTAATTAGTCCACTGATTATCAGTAAGTTCTTACTAATTTAATTAGTGAAACGATATAACCTTTATAAATTTCAATAAAATATACTTATTATTTTTGAAAATCAAGTTCCAATTTAAATCTGTAAATTCAGTAATTGTGGAAATTTTGAATTCATAAAAGGTGTAAACGGGAACACTATAAAAAATTGAAAATTTCCTGTCAAAAATGACTAACAATTAGTAGAATTTTTCACTAAAGTAAATCAGTGACCTATTTTTCACTAATTCAGATTTAGAGAGGACATTATTGATTGATAATGTAATCATTTGAAGCAGTATTTATTTATGACAACTATTACCAATTGTAATGTAGTAATTCATTTCAAATATAATAAATCTCCACTCTCTAAATCTGAATCAGTGAAAAGTCACTGATTGACAGTGAAATCTCACTGATTCAAATAGCTAGAATCCGATCACTGATAATCAGTGAAAATTTACTGATTCATTCAGTGAACAAAAGTCACTGATTTAATCAGTACAAAGGGATAATGTGGACCGATAGTTGGCAGCACTTGCACCTTCTTAATTTAGCGTGAGATTTAAATAATACTAAAAACACACTGCTATTATGAAATCCAAATTAAAATTCCAACGTGAATAAAAATTGTTTAAAAATATGAAATTAGTCCTATTATTAAAAATGAAACATTTTCTGCAGCAATATCGATATGTGCTACAGGAAATTTTCAATTTTTTATAGTGTTCGCGTTTACACCTTATATGAATTCAAAACTTCCACAATTACTGAATTTACAGATTTAAATTGGAACTTGATTTCCAAAAATAATAAGTATATTTTATTGAAATTTATAAAGGTTATATCGGTTCACTAATTAAATTAGTAAGAACTTACTGATAAT
Source organism: Synergus umbraculus (assembly GCA_900474325.1). Taxonomy (NCBI): domain Eukaryota; kingdom Metazoa; phylum Arthropoda; class Insecta; order Hymenoptera; family Cynipidae; genus Synergus; species Synergus umbraculus. Next base: position 8,541 of record UCOK01009805.1, on the reverse strand, counting down.
CAGTGGACTAATTACTGAATTGATCAGTAAAAAGTCTCAAATCACTGATTCAAATTTAGAGAGAAATATTTAATATAATAAAAATAAATATAATTTAAATATTTATTTTAATCCATCTGCTTATAATATAACTAAATTAGAAAATGGATTATTTATTAAAATAAGAGTCCATAAAAAATTGGTATTAATTTTTTTGAAAGAAGATATCGGATCCAGATGCCATAAAAGAGAGCTAGAGTTGCAGCGTCTGGGATTAAAAACAATTAATCAAGGAGGAAAAGTAAGTTGGAGTCTTTTAGATGAAGAAGCCTAATTTATTATCACTCAGCCGGATGTAAGAGAATCTGGTCGCGCTGTCGTCTTGGGAATTTTTTCATAGATGGTTTGGGAAAAAGAGTGCCGACTGAAAGGTTTTTCAAACGTTTGTTTTTCTCCCGAATATTCGTTTGCGAACAGACATTCTTAAGATGCTATTCTTCTTTTACTGGATCACTCGCGACAGATCCCGCAGATCTAAAGAGACTAGGTCGAGTTGAGAAATGGACCACATTATGCGACACTACAAAAACAGTGTCCATTTTCAACTCTTCTTTCGCTTCTCCCATTTTTCTTGATTCCTTATTTTTCCTTTACACATTATTTGTAAATTTAACTTACTAGCAGAACAACACGTGCGCTACGCGCACGATTATTTATTTAACTTCTTAAAACTTTAAAATTCTTTAAAATTCTTTGAATTCCCTGAACTTCCTTAAATATCTCTTAAAATTCCACAAGGAACTTTAAAATTCCCACTAAATCTTTTAATAAATATTATATATATATATATCTCTTGTAATCCCCTTAAATTCACAGAAACCTCTTAAAATCTTTAAAAATTACTGAAAATTACTTTAAAATCCCTTAAAATATATAAAAATCTTTTACAATTTTTCAAAACTTTTCAAAATTCCTCAAAATTAAAAAAAAATCTCGTGAAATTTTTTAAAACTCCATGAGGAACATTAAAATCCCTATAAAAATTGAAATTTCTTAAGATTTTTAAAATCTTTATAAAACCCTTTAAAATTACTTAAAATACGTAAAGATTTCATGTGCTTTAAGTTCTGAAGATCTTTATACGAGTTTTAATTTGGATTTCAAGATATTTATAATTTTAATCGCTTTTTTGAATTTTTAAGGGATTTCAAGTGATTTTTGGGAGTTTGAAGAAATTTGAACGTATTTCGAAGGTTTTCCTGACATTTTTTTGCGCCATTTGTTTGTTTTTCTTCTTTCAACTTCAAGTCATTCAAAAACCAATCAGGTTTGCAACAACAATGTATGCGAGATTTTCGAGACATTTCGTGACACCACTTTTTTAAGATAGGACTGTTAGGAAAGCTTTTATATAAAGTTAAAAAAGTTGGTTAATTATTTAGTGAAAATTATCCTCCTCCTTTTAATCATTTTATTTGCTTATAATCTCTAAATCTGAATTAGTGAAAAGTGAGTCACTAATTTACTTTAGTGAAAAATTCTACTAATTGTTAGTTATTTTTAACTAAAATTTTAGTGAAAACTTGAAAACTACGAAAAATTTTGACTAAAGTAAATTAGTGGCTCACTTTTCATTAATTCAGATTTAGAGAGTACTAACCGGGCCCAACGCTGCTTAACTTCAGTGATCCAACGAGAACTGATGCTTTCAGCGTGTTATGGCCGTTGTCATCTGTCTATGAAGGTATTAAGCTATTTGCGACGCAGGTTTCTGACAAACAGACAAATTAAAAGGATTATTGCCTAATGTAATTAAGAAAATAATGAAGATGTCTTTAGCGACCGTAATGGAAGCTCTAATCGTATCTTCCAATTGAAAGCGTTCCGTCATTAAGCAGGTGCTCGCAACAGAAACGACGGAATCTGACAGTCCTAACAAATCGACACAGAACTTCCTACGGTTGAGAGCTATTAAAGGATATATTAATGATGCTTTATTCATTTGTTCCTTCATTCACCTCACTATATATATGATTCTCTGAATTAAGACAAGCTAAGAATCTTCAGTATTTAGTATTGAAATAATTAGCTCAAATATATGAAAAGATTTATTATGAGATAAACGCTTTTTAATTCAATATATATTTCCTATCCTTTCTGCTATAGAATCTACTTTGGTTGACTAAATAAAGTGTATCATGTTGACAGAAAATTGATTGATTCAATAACCATATTAATCCCCTCATTGTCAGTATGAATTTTCCTTTTAGTAGGAGATTATTTTAAAGTGGTATTTAATTAATGAAAGGTCACAGCATACAAGTTACCATTGCATTATAATATACCTTGTAAAATACAATTAATGTCAACAGGATAATTACGTTCAGTTTACGCACAGTGGTAATGAAATAAAGGCAAAGTGCTGTTCACTCTTTTGGAATAATTACTTATTCCCGTTTAATCACAGCGTATGAGGCGTTAAATTCCTCTGCAAACTCACATCACCGTCCGGATGAAAATTCACATAAAAGGGTAAAAGGAAAAACAAAGAGAGTTCTTTTACGAGCAATTTTAATACGTTTAAATCACCGAGTCTATTAGATTAGAATATAAAATCCTTCAATAATAATAAAAATTACTTTATATGAGAGACAATTTAATTGTTGTTTTAGTAAGAAATATTTGTAAAAATATCCATTGATTAAGAATAAAAACGTATGTTTTATCAGTTTTTTAAGAAATAAGAAAGGTAATAAGTATTTCAGAAACTCAAATTAAACTTGAAAGGGTGAAATTAGCCATAATCACAAAGGAAGGTAAAACGCTTTAGGAAGCTTTCACCTTTGGCCTATTTCGAGCCTTCAGCCTCAGAGTTCAAATTTCCTTCACCCACTTTCATAAGCTCCGCAAGAACCTCTTTGCCCTTGCAAATTTTTCTTTGATCCATTGCTCTGTGTAGCTGCTTCCGATATTTAGTTCATATCGAGAACGATCTCATAAAAGACACTTCTGCTAAAACCCGTTTAACTCTTCCTTGGAAGAATAATATTCAAATCTTATCTTAATCAATAAATATTTATATGGATAGAAATAATTTATTTATTATTTAAATCTGTCTGCATTCCAATATGATGCAACTTTGTTTTGATACACCTTCATTATGTATTCCTTGTAATATCAGGAAGTTACTTTAAAAATAATTATTAACAAAATTATATAATACAGGAATAAATATTTTATTCAAATCCAGAAACATAAATCGTCGAAATTTTAAATTATCTTTTTTAAAAATATTAGGTGTATTTATTTACTCTAAAATTATGAAACCTTTCTTCAATTTTCACCTACTTACTTCTATTCATTTAGAACGAAACACAAACTTAAAAATTAGCATAATGCTTCGGTTTATTAGACAATGGGTAATTTGCATGCGAAACATGCCCAAAAGTAATTACACTGTTCGTACTGAAACTAAAGTCGAATGCGTATACAGAAGTGGTTTTTGTGCATAAATAAGCCAACTCATTAGAGAGTTTAGAGTTCTAGATTTTATAAGGATCCATTGTTATCGACTTTTGTCCTCTAAAACGTACCGAAAATCCCACCTGTTGATTGGCCACTGTTTATATCGAAAAGGGGGATAAAATGACTGTATTATACGTACGCTCAACTCATTCAGAATCTGAGAAACTTAGTTTAATCGCATCCGATAAGAGATAAGAAGAAACTTGTTCGAACTTTTCTCATTGCAAAATTAATTTATAAAATTATATTTACATATATCTCTCGATCATGAAAGTTATCTGACGATATAACCTTTAGTTTTTATTAACTATAATTACCATGATATGCACCAAGATGTCAATAAAATATTTTTACACCTTGTTTATACCCACAATCTGATATTAAATATCTATGTAAAATTATATCTAAGCATTAAAATGCAGATTAAAATTATCGGAAATATTTTTTCAATCCTCTGTATCTTCGTTTATAAATTGAATAACAGGTTTGAACTTATAAAGGATTTATATTATACCGTTTTGATTTTATCGCGTTTATTATTATTCTTCTAGGCATAGTGACTGAAATTCCAGACTTGTATCAAAGTTCTGGGGCTTTGAGAAATGAAGCGTTCAAAAATTATTTCGCGCATGAAATATACTGAGGGTGTGTATAATCAATAACGTAACTTCAATGTTTTATACTAAGAACTATTACAATACCACGAGTATACACTACTACTTTCTCGCTATCATGATCCCCTTCTATATTTTGTAGTAAGCGCGTTACCTCAATCACATTCCATTTTCGCGAAAACATCGACTTGATTCCACCTTTAAAAAATATATTACTAATGGAAACAAAAAGTAGAACGTAAACAAATTTCCAGTATTTTACATTAATTTTAACTTTTGCATTTCAGTATTTAATTAAAAATAGGTTTCTATCAAAATATATGACACCACTCTCTAAATATGAATCAGCGAAATTTCGCTGATTGGCAGCGCATATTCGCTGATTCAACCAGCCTAGAGTATACAGTTGCGAATCAGCGAAAAATTTATTTCGCTGATTAACAGTTTAATTTCCCTGCCAAAATTTGGAAATATTCTTGGGTTAAGAATAGATTTCAATTTTTTATACTTTTAAAAATGAACATTTATTACACACTTAATAGAATACAAAAATGTATTTGAAATTTGAAATTTATAAACATTATTAATAAACACATATTCCAATATTTTTAAAAATTTGACTACCCTAAATCAAAAAGGTACTAATTCTTTAAAACAATTTATTAATACTGTATAATATTATCCTTTTCTGCCTGTGGATAATGCGCATGCGTCAAAAATACATAAAAAATTTTTCTCGCTGATTTGCCAGGGAATTTCGCTGATTTTCCAGTGAAAATATCGTTCACTGATTCAAACAGCGAAAATTTCGCTGATTCAGGTTTAGAGAGCGTATAAAATTTCAATCAGCATTTTTATACGTATAAAAACTAATAATAATAATAATAATAATAATAATAATAATAAGTAGCTTTTTTCAGACGATATCAATGAAACCTTTCTTTGCAAGAACATGAGAGTTGTTTACGTAGGAGGATCATTATTATGATGTCAATTATCGTCACTAATGGCCTTCTTCAAAACACAATTCTTATAAAAAGTAGTGGCTTCACTTTGACGTCTGAGTTTCATATAATACGGTCTAATGAGCGACCCTTTGTGCAATCACCCCTGCTTTCACAATTTATTATGAAGTACAATTTCATCCTGTGATCTACCTGACAAAGATGTCTCACTAGTTTATCTTGAATAAGTTTACCTCCACAATTTAAAATTAAGATATTACTATAAGACAGCTATTACCACTTATTATATCAGTATTTCGTTTAACCCTCATCAGTTCCTAATTTCGCCACCTTAATCACTCCCTTGATTATCAAATTGACATTGATGTAAATTAAAGATAACATCCCTAGAGTTAATATCCCTAGCGAAAGCTTTGGATTGAAATTCATTCCGAACCAATCCGAAAATTTCCGAATCATTCCGGAATTTGTGTCCGAACCAAACAGTTTCATTCCGATCTAATCCGCGGGATGTTTTCAATCATTTTTAATCCTTTTCAATCTGTGTCTCAACTCCAAATTCAATCCGAATGAATCCGAAGCTTACCTTTTAATCATTTTTAATCCGTGGCCCCTAATCCGAATGAATCCGAAATCTATCCGAATACACTTTTTAATCCATGCTTCCAATTCAAATGAATCCGGACACACTTTTCAATCCGTACGTCTAATCCGATTGAATCCGAAACTAAATCGATCTCACATTTCAATCCGAACGGTCAATCCGAATGAATCCGAGCCTCATCAAAAAAGATTTTTTATTCCTTTTTAATCCTTTCCAATCCATCAGTCTCTACAAAGTTGAATCCGAATGAATCCGACTTTAAACCGAATGAATCCGATTGAATCCGATACCAAACGGAATGAATCCGCTTCTAATTGGAACAAAGTTTCAATCCTTTTCAATCCGATTTCCAATCCGAATGAATCCTATAAAATTCCGAAATACTTTCAATCCTTTTCAATCCGTAACCAACAAAAATTTCAGTCCGAAATAATCCGATATTCAATCCGTTCACACTTTTCAATCCGTTATCCCAATCCGAATTAATCCGCAATCAATCCGAACGAGTTTTAATCGTTTTCTATCCGTAGTTCTAAACTGAAGTTACCGTTCAATCCTTTTCAATCCGTGCCCTCAATCCTAATTAATTCGAAATCAATCCGAACTACTTTCAATCCTTTCTAATCTGTATCTTTAATCCGAATGAATCCGAACTCCATCCGAACTTAATTTCTATCCTTTCCAATCCGAATAAATTCGAAAAAGTTGTGAGTAATCACTTAAAAATAAAATTTATATTTAAAAAAATGTAAGTTCAAATATGTCACTGAATAGCATCCTTCACTTTAGATTGGAATCCTTGCTTCGATCTCGGATTAGATCGGATTCATTCGGACTGAAATCCTTCCTTAAACCTCGCATTAGATCTGATTCATTCGGATTGAAATCCTTTCTTTGACTTCGGATTAGATCGGTTTCATTCGGATTAAAATTCTTCCTTTAACCTCGGATTCAGTCGGATAGAAATTTTGGATGACTTCGGATTCAGTCGGATAGAAATCGAGGATAGACCTCGGATTAGATCGGAATGAAACTGTTTGCTTCGGATACAAATTCCAGAATGAAATTGATTCAAAAGGATACAGTTTTTTCTATCCGAACCTTCCGCCAGGGTAGACATGTAGGAAAATGAAGCAATAATATCAGGTCTATAACTTGGTCTACACTATCAACTTGCCAAAAAAGCTGGGAACTCTTGCCTCAAAATCTAAAAGATAAATAAGTAATCTATCTAGAAGTAATTAATTCCAACCATCAGATCCCTTTTCAGTGATGTGAAGGTAGCGGAAATTAACAAAAAGTAGTATAGGGTGTATGCGTGCGGGACCGCCGCCACTTCCCCTGTTTGATGATCCCCGCATGAGCGTTCGTCACTAGGCGACCTTTCCGGGTGATAATTAACCAGTTCTGATGTTTGTCCGTGCACATTGCACCATATATGGTCCAAAGTTTCTTCAGTCTCACCTTCCCCAGGATATGAAACTTGAATTACCTCCAGCAGCATCCAGAAGGACAAAGACTTCAATTCCTCGGCCAGATATAGTAGAATGAGAGGCAGAAATTGTGGAAGGTGGAGCTGGCAGGAGATTCAGGTGAACTCAACGTACCCCTGATTGGAGGATCAGTGAGTGTCCGAGAGAAAGGAAAAAGAGATAAAATCCTCCAGTCACTCCTACTTGCCTGGTATCGCGATACCAATAACCAGCGACTCTGCGCATCGTCAGTCGAGAAAGGGACTTATCCTGCACCTGCGTGAGTACGTCATTGGTTCCAAAAGAAGACGGGATCACAAAGCGCGGCCTTTCCACGCAGGCGTCTCTAGATTCTCGAGGGCAGGCACGCATGCCTGTGAAAACATTGTCCCTGACGAGAATCCTCTACGGATCCATCAATCATCCCCGTGGACATCTCTACTTGGGGAAAAATTGGGATCAAGTGTTTTTATGTTGCGAGAGGAAGTTGTAAAGAATTGTTCTTGAGAACTTCCATTCCATTTTTGCACTAAGCTCGGATTACTAATGCATTTTCAATTCACTCTCATCTATCTTCCTCTTCCACTCTTTCGAAATTCTCTGGATTCTTTGTAGGCTTATTTAAATGTCACGTCAAGTAATCTTCTAACATTTAACCTCGCGCGACATTTAAAACGCAATGACAAGACAACCAACGTTGGTGAACATGATGTTGTACAAAATATGTATATATAAGTACTTTTTCTAGTTTACACGGAGAAAACTGGATATTAAACCGTAATATCTAGCTATTTAACTATGGGACGACTATCTAGATATTTAGATATTACGGTTTAATATCCAGTTTTCTCCGTGTAGAACAAAGCTTTCTTTTAGAAATAGATTCTAGAATAGATAGAGGAAAAGAATTGCTTTTTAATTCTCTATATATTCCAAAAGTTTACATACAAACTGATTCTTTATTTCGTTAAAATATTTCATTGATTGTGGAGATGTTTGAAGATAAATCCAAAGTAGAAGAAACTATTCTATGTCCATCTGAAGAGTTCTCTTGCCCCCAGAAGAAAAACGAACTGTTAAGAGATAAAGCAAGCTGTAAAAGAGGAATATTTCCCTCTCATTGAGGGGAAATGAATAAATAAAATCGAAAGTATTGGAGAACATTCAACCTGCTCCTGCACTGATAAGAAATGCTCCTCGAGCAACTGTTTGCCTGGGATTCAGAGGTGCAACCTTCTACCTGGCTCAACGCCCACACCTCCCACTTTTTCCTCTTATAGTCACTCTTTTAGGCTCATACATAAGACTTTATAATTCTTACTCTTTCGTCTCAATCATCAACCTATCATGTTTAGCTCCATCTGTTTTTTACAAATCCTGAT
>UCOK01009804.1:0-13197 GCA_900474325.1 Synergus umbraculus | reverse complement strand
GGTATGTAGTGGAATAACTATGTAAAATTTTATCAATTTATTTCTACGCGTTTTCAAGAAATTGCAGGATCGTGACATACATACATACATACATACATACATACACACACACACACACACACACATACATCCGGACATTTTTTCAGATGATCATATTAGATATATTGCCCTTGAAATATGTTCAAAAAAACCTTTTTTAGGAAACTGGATTTTGTCACCACTACAAAGCTTCCTCTATGAGGAAGCAAAATTATTGAAAATCTCTTGAAATCATTAGAAATTCAGAAAATTTGAAAGAATGCCTGGAAATTGTTTATAATCCTTAGAAATCCTTGGAAAGTTTTTAAAACCTGTTAAATAAACTATAAAATCTGCATACGCAATACGACAAAAATAAAATAATTAGCATAAATGTCAATTTCTATTTTCCCTGACAACTACTCGCGCTTCCCTGACATTTCCCTGACTTCCTTGACATGTGGCCACCCTGTAGAATCACTGAAGTCTCAAATCCTGTTAAATAATCATTAGAATCGTTCATTAAAACATGAAATTTATTATGTGCAGGTTCATTTGGACTACCCACCAGCTCACACCTTTGGAATTCGACACTCGCAATATGTTTGCAATTTAAAAGACAGTGTTTATTAGTTACGAAACTTTACTTTTACGTATTCAAATTTGAAAAATCCAAAAAATTAGAACGATAAAAAAAATAAGCTCAGCGTTCCTAAAAAGCAGCCCAGCTCTTCTGGAAAGAAAATAAAACTTCACCGCTCTTGCTTTTACAGTAAAATTTGTTGCAACTTTTTATCTCGTCTTAAAGTCTTCCTTTTCTATTAAGAAGATTTTCTAAAAAACATTTTGATTTTTGTTTACTTTTCTCTGGCTTTTCAATTCTGAATAATACCTCTGTATGGATTTTGATTGAAATAAAAAATTATTTTGACGATTAATCATCATCTAATCAAGTTGTTTGAGGATGTCAATAAACGGATTTAATGGTAAAATAACTTTATTTAATTGTTCGGTAATAATGTGACGTCCAGAGATAAAGAGAGAAGCACTCACCCTATTATATTTGTATAATAAAAAATATTATTTCTTCGTTTTCATTCTGTATCAGGCAAGCCAAGATATTAATTTATATATGTATAAACTTTACCTTACTGATCACAAGCAGGGATGAAGATCAACTAAACAATTATGTAATATGCAAAGGTGGATTTATGTATTGGTTTACAAACACAGCATTTATAAGAGTTTACAAATAATTCAATTTAGTTTACAAGCATTGAATTTATCTTACAAAATGATTATTTATTTGTTTATTTGATTTGTGAAATTTGAAAAGTATTTAATGTTACCGGTGGTAAATTTTAAGAAACTTGTAGAAATAGCAATTTCTCTAGAATTGCCTGAGCAGGTAGCACCATCTAATCTTGAAATAAAATTAAAATTAACTTTAAATTGTATATTTGTAATTGAAGGAAATTAGGAAACCTTTATAATTTCGAATGATTTTATTCTTCACATTATAAAAATACCGTATAAAAGCTTTTAACAGGAATTTCTTAAAATAGCGGATATAAAAATACATATCTTATGATTTATCGATTAAAAGTGTCAATTAAGTAAAAGGTTTACCATTTTTCAGTAAATATACTCGCGTTGGAATGTTATTTGTCCTGAATAAACTTTTTATCCTACTTTATCTGGACAGTTTCACAGCTATCGATAAAAAAAGTAATTTTCCAATAATTGCTGGAAATAACAAGATAAAAATACTGTACACTAAAACATTCTAATGATAAAAAAGTTGATTCACCAAAAATCGATTAATAACTTCTTTACTTTTTCGAAACTAACTTTTGCCTATATTTGTAGACAAAAAAATTCATAAATTTCAAACATAAAACTGAATTAATAAAATTTAATAATTTAAAAATTTTAAATATTTTTCTCTGCAAGTAAATCACTTTAGACTTTTTTTCTAATGACTATTTTGTTCGAGTTTAGATTTGCGTTCGTAAACGCAGTCTCCTGCAATCCACGTGGATAAAACTTGAAGGTTTTCATCGAGTAAAATAAAATCTGCTTCTGCCCCGAAACTCAGGACTCCCTTGTGCAAATTTATCTCGAGGGCTCGGGCAGGGTGTAAAGTCGCTGCTTCTAAAGCTTCCACGATTGTACATCCTGAAATTGAGAAAAAGATAAAATATTCAGTTTCTTAATTTTAAAATTAAAATTTTTAAGTAGTAAAAAATTAAAAATTTTATGTTCACCAGTGGCTTCCTTAAAAAATCTGACGCATTCTGACATGTTGGCGATACTGCCACAAAGAGTTTCTGTTCCTGCAATGTAAGCTCTGCCATTTCGAACTTCCACTTCGAGTTGACCCAATATGTAAATTCCTTCTTTTAAGCCCAAAGCCGAAATTGCATCAGTCACCAAAACCAAACCTAAGGGAAAGAAATGATGATCCAGTAATTAGAAAGGAAGTTATTGAAAAAGTTCGTAACTTAATTTGTATTATTCTTCAAATAAAATTTTTCTAATAAGTTTTAATTTCCATATTGTTCAGAGCCGAATAAAAGGGGTGTTGAAGGGGCTGCAGCTTTGGGACTCATACTCCAAGGGGCCTAGAAATTTACAAAAACTCTTTTGTACTCACTTTAATTGTTATCCATTTGTTTCGACTGTTTTGAGTTATTTATTTTTAATTCTCTCGATTTCTTTTTTCAATGAATTATTTTCAATTATTTTGAGATATTTTGATTTTGCACGAATTCTTAGGATTTCACTTAAATTCTTTCGAGAGCAAAATAAATTAAAATTAGCTATTATTTCAAATTCTACTGAATTAATTTGAATTTACTTTGTATTATTTCCAATCATTTTTAATTATTGCTTCCTCATAGAAGAAGCTTTAGTGTGGTGACAAAATCCAGTTTCGAAAAAAAAAAAAATTTTTTTTGAACACAGTTCAAGGGGAATATATTTAATATGTCCAAAAAAATTTTCCGGATGTGTGTATGTGTTTGGCAGGTTCTTTAACGATCCTACAATATCTCGAAAACGTATGCAGATAAATTCATAAAATTCGGCAAAGTTATTCCTCTCTATACAAAATTAAATCTGATATTCTATAATATAACTATATAAAATTATTTTACATGAATTTTAATTTAGCCAAATGCAAATAATTAGAGAAAAAACTCACAAATAATAGAGAAGATAAAAGTTACCTTTCGGATGAGTTCGATGAGCGATTCGCAAAGCGGCCGGATGTGTATGAACTCCATCGGCAATAATTCCATAATGAACAATTTGTTCTGGAGGTATTTGATCCGATGTTAAAAGACCCACTAATCCAGGATCTCTATGATGAAACTGTAAATAAATAAATTATTGATACATATATTTAATTCAACATTTAAGGGTGTTCTAATCTAAAAATTCGATTATTTTTAAATTGTCAATATCGTATATATTTAAAGAAAATATATTTACCGGGAGCATTGCGTTGAAAAGATGTGTGATAAACGTAGCTCCATGTTTGAAAGCATTTTCTCCTTCTTTTAAATTCGCTACGGAATGGCCTAAACATGTACAACATTATATTGAAATAGACATTAATATGTATTAAAATACTATAATACTTAAAAATTCTACAATTTTTCAATTCTCACCAACAGAAACGATAATATTCCTCTTGCGTAATTCTTTTATTACTGGCAATGCATTCGGAATTTCCGGCGCCAGTGTAATGCAAGATATATTTTCTAGATTGTCGTAGGTATCAAATAGACTTTTAAAACCCTGGAAATTAAAACATATTCATTATAAGACGTCCATCCAATTTACCAAAAGATATAATTCAATTTTAATACAATTTTTTAAAAAGAATTTTCTCGGTTTAGTCAAGTTTAAAATTAAATAATCTTTAAAATGAATAGATTATTTTTAACAAAACTCCCACGAATAAAATAAAAAAATAAAATAAAATAATTGGCGTATCATTTAAATGTTAGTAAAAATGTAATTCAGCAGTTTAAACTCCATGACAATACAAAGTTTATCCACCATATAACCGAAAATACAGTTTTCTAAGTTTATCTCGAAAACCAATCAGATAGTGTCCTATTTTGACTTTTTTTGTGTTGCTGTGTTATCTTTAAAGATTATTTAATTTTGAGCTTGAAATTATAAAATAAATTAATTCTCCTTTAAAACGAACTTCATCAAGCTTGCGAATACACATTTCTTCATGAGCTCCTTTTTTACTTGGGCTTATAAAAGGTCCTTCGACGTGAACTCCCAACACTGCAGCACCAGATTTGCTACCTTTCGTTTTCTTTATTTTCGGAAGAACCTTTCGATAAGTTTCTTTAGACGAGGTCACTACTGTAGGGCAGAAGGAAGTAACTCCATGCGATAATAATTCTTTTGCTACTTTTCTAACACCTTCTTCAACATTGTTGATATTGTTCGAGAAATCTATTCCCAAGCCACCTAAAAAAAAAGTGTATAAAGACAAAATTCTACTTTTTCATGTTAAAATTTGACTTTGAAATCAAACTTCTCTTAAAATTGTCTGTGGATTACCAAACGCAATAAAAGAACATATATAATATTTTTCTATCTTTATAATTTTATATATTTTATAATTTCCTATCTTTATAATTTTTTCTATTTTTATATCTTTATTTTTTTACGAAAATAGTCTGAAGATAGTTTTCAAAATCGAAAGATTCACACAAATTTGTGTATTCCAAAGAAGGAACCAATCAGGTTTTGTCGATAACAATGTGTTCGATATATTGGTAACATCTCTTTTTTAAGATAGGATTTCTTTACGTAAATATTTTTTCCCTAATTATCTATAATAGGTTCATTTTCGTACTTCAGACAAAAAATTTTATGTGCTATTATTGCATCCGAAGCATCATTTTACCTCTATTTGTCGATGATATAAATTAATCATTTTTAAATATATAAGTATGTGTGAGAGCGAAAAAAATATATACTTTCAGTACTTTTGGATAAAATGAAGATATTTCAATTAAAAAAAAAAAACAAAAAGAGTACAGCTGTAGAACGAAAATATTAAATTTCGAGATTGCTCCAAAACACTTTTAAAATTGAAATAGAAATCGATGAGAGCTGTACCAAAAATTCTCACAAAGTTAGATTAATCCATTCATTATATATTTAAAAAATTAAGAAAAAAAAACTTACCATTTACTTGAAGATCTATATATCCCGGCGATATCAGAGCACCACAACAATCAATCTTAAAATCAGGTACAATCTTTTCATCATAAAATATTTTCTCCGGGTCTATGACCTTTCCATCCCGAACCCACAAGTCCTCTATTAAAATTTGTCCATTTCGCAAGACCTGGCAGTTGAAAAATTGCTTCAACACTGCTTTCTTCTCCAACATTTTGTTTTGATAATTTTTACAATATTTTAAAATAAATTTCACTTGATTAAAATTTCCTTGGATCTTATCTTCACCTTCGGCGAAAAAACATTCACAGCTGATTTATCAGTTATGTTATATTATTATCACTAGCGAAAACTGAGCATAACTGTATAGATGTACTATACCAAAGATCACCAAAGATACTATTATACTAATAATAGTACTTACTCAACTTACTGAGCTGTATATAGATAAAATACGTAATTTACAATAAGTAGAAAACCAAATACGTAAAAAAACTTCCAGTGACGCGTCACTGCAGAACCCTGCGCTTGCTGAATAACTGCAGTTATTCAGAAAATGCGATATTGAGCATAACTAAAGGCGCCATCAGTCCAGTGCCGTAACGAGGGCGAGGCGACCGTCATACCCAGGGTGCAACCCCGGGCGGGGGGGGGGGGACCTAGTCAAACAAATTTTCAGAAATTTTTTAAGTACACTCGACTCTCCCAATATTAACCATCGCAATATTAACAACCTCCCAATATTCATCGCATTCCTTTCTCAATATTAACCAGCAGTTACCTCAAAAAGGGGCGCATTAGAGATTTACGGGGCCCGGGACTATAACACCGACACACAAAAAAAAAAAGATGTCATTACCAAAAACCGGACCTATATATTCGTATGTATTTTGACGCGCTGAATCCGAATCTGGAATCCGTTTCATTCAAATTCATTAAACAACCGCAAACCTTATCAATAAGATGATTATTTACCGGGTTTGCAATTTTAGTACGGTACCATGAATTCTGTTGGCGTGTTATAATTTCAATATTTTCAAACTGTCAAAATAAAGAAACTGGTTTTGGGGAATTTTGTTGGCGATTATCAAGAAAAAATGTTTGCAGAAAAATACAACAATGAAGATTCCGATAGTTTGCACTACTGCGTCTTGCCTCGTGAATCAATAAATTACATTTTCAATTAAATTAATTATTTATATACTTGATTATCCCAAAAAACAGCACGCATATTGCAAGGAGGTATCCTCGAATTACTGTCCGAGTGTTCTGACACCCAGAACCCCGTACTACTAGTCACGCCCCTGGACTTCGAGTTTCTCTACATTAAAGTTTTTCAAATTCCATCAGCCTTATAATGCAATCCTTTGCAAAACTGTAACAGTAATTTCAATTTTATTGCCGCTCTTTGTAGTCTAGTGCTTCCTATACAAAGCCACTTAACAAGCTTTTAAAACAGCTTCTCCATCCGTCATATTGCGACTATTAAGTGTTCTCTTGACATTCACAAATGTCCAATAATTTCACGTACCGAATGTCCATTCGAAGATATTTTGCCCTTAATTACAAATACAATAATTTCAATTATATGAGAAGGATGAGAAGTCATCATATGTAAATATTTGAAACGAGACTGTTAACTGTTTTCAGACCACGTGACCCGATCAAATGGCTGCGATTGATATAGCAAAAGATAGCAACGAAAATATGATTTCCATCGAAACCGAGGAATGAAAATAACAATCTATGTATTACAACGATTATAATTCGAGAGACTTTATTTAGTTATGTCGTTGGATAACAATTTTGATCTATAATATTATTCAATATGGTAAGTACTTTCACTTTTTAAATGTTTTGTTTACAATTCATTTAATTTTCATAACCTTTAAAATTTGTATATATTTTGAAATGATTGAAATTAAATTAATATACATTGTTTTAGATAAATAATCTTTTATAAACAATTATTAGAAAAATTTAGTCAATACAATTTTTTACGTCTTTATTTATTTAAACTCAATACTTTTTCGTTTTGTTTTATTTGCTTTCTATTCTTGAAATAGAGAATTTTCATATAGCTGTAATTTTAATAATAATATTAATACCTATATATATAGATATTCAGCTTTATATTATATTTATATTGTAAAAAAAATAACAGGCATCAACAACGAAGAAACCCATGACAGGAGGATCTCGAAGGAAAGGCCCCGCTAAATTTGAACTTACGGAAGAACAAAAAGCCGACATCAAAGAAGCTTTCGACCTTTTTGACCCCGACGGAAGCGGAAAAATCGCAACAAAAGAACTGAAAGTTGCGATGAGAGCCCTCGGGTTTGAACCAAAGAAAGAGGAAATAAAAAAATTAACGGCAAGTGTTGATCCTGACGGACTCGGTTCATTGTCGTTTGAAGAGTTCCTCAACATTACGTCCTCTAAAATGTCCGAAAAGGACACGAAGGACGAGGTCCTCAAGGCTTTTCGTCTCTTCGATGACGACGATACCGGAAAAATTACTTTCAAGAATCTGAAAAGAGTCGCGAAAGAATTAGGAGAAAAACTCACTGACGAAGAGCTTCAAGAAATGATCGAGGAGGCTGACAGAGACGGTGACGGGGAAATCTCGCAGGAAGAGTTTTTACGAGTCATGAAGAAAACTTGTCTATACTAAAAAAAAAAAACTGTCTCATATAGTTTATAAAGGAAAACTGTGTCAGGATTTCAAGAAAGATAATTTAAGTTAGCCTAGGTATTAATTTATTTTGCTATTTCATAATTATAGGAATAAGGAATCTTTGAGAATAAAATCTACAATTTCGTAGAATTGAAACTCTTTTTATTTTAAACAGAAAAAGTTTTATTGGTTCTAAGTTTTTTTGAAGGGAGCAGTGGCGGTTTCTATCAATTTTTTTACTGCTTCTGCCCTCTTTTTTGCCATTGTTATACTTTTCGTCACTAGTTTTTCAGCCATTGGACCTCCGCCTAAAAGATTTATTGATATTTTCATTATTCTTAAGGTTTTGGATTAGAAAACGTTTAAACCAAATGCAAACAATTTTTAATATATAACAATCGAAATTGAACTTAATTTTAAAATGAAAATTGTTTAATATTGAATGCTTTTAATTTGAAATCATCTTATGTATTTTCAAACGAATTTACAATAACGTTCGAAATTGAATAATTTCTGATTCAAACTTGAAACAAGATGATGCTAAAATCATTCAAAATTTTAGAATTCCAAAAGCAAGTTCACTTTAAACACTCACTATTCTTTGTTTAACTTTACCTATTAACTTCTTTCTGTGTTTCTTTTTTCATCTCATAAAAGTTTGTTTTAAAAAGAAATTGTATTTTTTACAATCTGAGTGATTTTCTTCTTATTACATTCTAATCACCTCATCAGAGAATGTATTATATTTGTGTAAAATTTAATTCCCCATTTAAAAAAAAAATGTTTACCTGATTTGTGAACGTAATACATATTGTCTGCATTTACGGCAACACTTATTCGACTCTGAGATAGACTTTCCTCATCTTCTGTCGGATCGGCAATTAATATCCGCCTGTTTAAGAATAATTAGTAAATAAGAGTAAAACTTTCTTTTTTCATTTTAACTAATTGCCACTAATCAATTAAATATGACCTATGTATTCATGGAATGAGATATATAATTTTCAGAGTAATTTTCTCATTCCATGAAAACATAGGTCATATTTTGTTGACCAATGATTGTTTTCTTACTCGTCAAAAGCAGCGAATGTGGTCGAAACTGTGATGGGCTTCAACGGAAGAGGTTTTCTATTCACTGGATGCGTGACTATGAGTTTTGTTTCTGCGTCATATGTAACTTCCGGTAAAGTTACTGAAAACAAGAGAAAAAACATTTTTACGCAAAGTCTAAAATTTACCAAACATTTTTATTAATTTATTATTTATTTTCCCAGATAGGTGAATTACTTACGAGTATCGAGTGCAGCCATTAAAGCCCCGATACAAACGTCAATTACGGAGCCGTCATAATCTACGCAAACGAGATCGCAATACAAAACCCAGACTAATTTGTCTTTAGAAATGCAAAGATCCTTCAAGTCCAAAATCGAAGAATTTGTCAATATTTCGTCTACGATTTTTGTGGCACATTGAGCTTCTTCACTCGGTGGCCCAGGACGAAATTTTGGAGAACAAAGTGGAGGTAAATCTACATTTACTATTACGTATCCGCAATCTGGATTTAAAGCTTTTGGTGCGCTCAGTTCCTGAAACAAAAATAAAGCTTAATTTAATATTTTTTCCCGAAAGTAGTCAGAAATGAATTAATAAAATGGAAATTATTTTGAGAAAGTTCTTTATCATTCTTATAAAATAAATGAAAGCAGAAAACTTACGGCTTTAATTCCACAAATTACGGTAGTGTTTCCAACTTTAAAAATACAAGAACTGTCGGCCTGTTTTATCGATGAAACGTTAATGCTAACTGGACGAAAGGACATAAAATCCCTGCCATCGGGTCGAATGTCTTGAGCCTATTATAAATAAATTTATTTTAGAGATTTAAAAATTTTTTAACAATCTTAATCGTTGTTTCAATACTTACAAGATGATGCCGAAGATATTTGACTGGATGAATTGTCCTATTAATAACAGAAAATAAAATGATTAAACAAAGATTTTTAATATATTAATATATATACAGTTTATAAAATTGTCGAAATTCCCGACCAAAAGTTGACGAAACTATAAAATTCCCGCAAAAATTATTTTAATTGGAAAACTTTTAACTTTATTGTATTTCAGATATTTTTTTTAATTCAATAATTTTTAATTACTTAGTTTTCTTTATTACTATGAAAAAATATAAATTAAGTAAATTATCATTTAATAATTAAATCAATATCAATTTCTTCTTACTCTTTTGTATAAAAATTGAATATTAATATTAAATTTAAATAATTTTTAAAGTAAAGTTTTTCTTTTATTACAAAAAACAATTTTTTGCTAATATTATTTTCTCAAGAAAGTGAAGCATTAAAAGCTGAACATGTTAGTTTAAAAATCTTTAAATTAAGTGAATTAAATTAAATTTAAATTAATTAACTAAAAAAATGTGATGTCAACTGGTTTCAATATCTAAAAAAAATCCGGAGACCGTGAAAATAAACATTTATTTATAATACTGTAATGATAAAAAGTTATAATACATTTAAAAAACAATTTTACAACTTTCCGCAAAAGATAACCTTAAAATCTTAAATTCCTAAACCTCTCTAAATACTTCCAAAAATGAGATTTTTTTCTAGAAAAATAAATCTTGAGCTAAATATTGATATATAAATAAAAGGGTTTTCATATATACTTGAACTGTGAATCCATTATTTCCATGAATAAAACTCGTTTAACTATAAAATTGAAAACCTTGAAAACAATAACAAAAAAAGGGAGAGAAAATGACACAGATGACACAGAAAAAGCAGAACACAAGAAAAACACGTGTTTATCGTTTAAGTATCCTACGAGAATGATAGATGTCGACACTAGTCTGCGCGCGCATATTAAAAAAATGTGCGAAATTTTAAAAGCCAAAATTCCTAATTAATTTTTAAAAATTTATCATGAAATCTAAAAACAAGTTTAGACATTTAATTTTTTCCAAGGCGCTACTCTAAATAAAAATAGTATGCAAATCGCACTATCCAAGTTTTTTTCGTAATTTACTTTTTTGGTACATAATATAATTATGTATTACCCTATTGTATATCCTTTTTATCATTAATAAACTTTAAAGTCGATATTTTATCAATTTTATTTACAAATAAAGTTATTGCAAAAAATTAAATGTTGATAAGGTAGGAATCGGTCGAATGATAAAAGAAAAAAATGAAGAGGATAGAATATAAAATTGCTATCTCTTTCTCTGGCGGGAAAATAGAAAGGGAGTAAAAACATACATATAGAAACATATATTATTGATTATTTTCTTCTCGGTGGCGGTGCAGGTGCAGGCCTGCACAGCATTTCAGATTTGATTTTCTTTTTGACATGTTATGACATTCCTAGAGGCTAAAAGTTAGCGAAGTGTGCAAAATGGTGTAAAATGTTCTTTCCTATTTTATATTTTACGTTACAAATACAGGAAATTTGTGTATGCAAGTGCAAAAGTTCAAGTGAGAAAATGAATCATGACGTGTATAGTAACCTCTGAGCGATAAGGAAAGTTTATGAATCATAAAAATTAATTTTTATCTACTTATTCAAAAATATACGACCAGTCGTAAATCATGGAGGGGGAAAACAGGATATGAATAAAAGAATTTTCTAGTTTATGCTACTTGCTGGTTTCATGTTTCATTATCATTCATTCCGTTCTGGAACTTCAGGACCGTGAGACGTCTACTTTCTACTTGAATCTTTATTTTTATTATACATATATGTACATGTACCATATTTTCAAGGCAGCCATAATAAAAAATCTTCACCTTAAAAGTCTTAAAAAGTTTAAGGTTATAAAATTATTTTTATTTTTAATATTATACATTATTTTCTCTTTTGCGTCGAATTTTGACATTTGACCACGTGTTTGTGTTTATTTATGGGAGTAAATTATGGACATCCTACATGTAGAACCTCATATTGATATTACTATCGAAGAAGACGAGGTTATAAAGGGAGCCACAGAAATTGTCAAAATAATCAGACCCTCCTGGCCTGCTGACCAATTATTATGCAAGGTAAATTTCATTCACAAAAACTAAATAAATTAAATATGTACTCGAATTCATAAAAAGTTTATATGTATACCGGTCTTAGATTGAGCGATTTTCTGGAAAGAATTTATATACTATTTCTATTTCAGATTTCTCAATTTTTATCTCAAGAAAAAATCTACACATAAATAGAAAGTCACTATCAGCCGAAATTATTGCCCCTGCATTCATAGAAGATAACTAATTCTAATAATAGTTAACTTTATTATAAACAAATTCTCGTTAGTGTTTTTTTTTTTTTTTCATAGAAAGAATTTATTGTTTGCTTCATGATTCAAGATATTTGAGTTTCAGAAGATTTTCAA
This sequence comes from Synergus umbraculus, assembly GCA_900474325.1. Lineage (NCBI taxonomy): Eukaryota > Metazoa > Arthropoda > Insecta > Hymenoptera > Cynipidae > Synergus > Synergus umbraculus. The sequence continues at coordinate 889 of UCOK01009804.1, read as the reverse complement.
ACCCTTTTTCTACTTCTATGTCTGTTTAAGGGTGTTGGCGCCAAGTTCGAATCTAAAAATTCGATTTCTTCACTTTAATCAACAAATATTAAATTTGGAATTTTTTCCCTCTGTAGAATTAATAAATTTTTAACCAGAATTATGCGTACAGAGCGAGAAAACAGCTAATTCAAATATTTTCTAAATAAAATTAATATATATTCAATTTTGAAGTTAGATTTTGAATTCTTCGTTTTATGCAAAAAGTATCGAAACTAAATATTTTTTCGCTCTGTATGCAGCCTTATATTTGAAAAAATATTAGCACTATAGAGCGAAAAAATATTTATCTATAATTTTCGTTGAGTAAAATGGAGAATGGAATTTTGAGCTTAACACATTGAATCAACGCCCTTAAAATTTCGAAAGGAAGCTTTATATTTATAATTTGTTAAGGCTTCGATTTGAAAATATTTGCTAAGTCTCTTAATTTTTTAAATATTCTATCTGAAATGTTCAAAAGAAAAAGTACTCTTAATTTTTATTTTATCTGCTAGTTTTCAATTTCGAATTGGATAATTTAAAAAACTTCAAATCAAAAAAATTTCTAAAAAAAATAAATTTTTTACATAACTTAGATAGGTAGCAAAGTAAAATTCTTTGATAACGAAGAATTATTTCCATTGTTTGATGGGTTTCAATTATCTTATCATTAAGCAATTTCAAAGATAAAAATCTCATACGCCTTGAAACGCCTTGATTCTTTTCTCCCAAAGTTTTCCATTATCTATACTTAAAAAAAATGTCATACCTATACTATACTATACTATACTATATATATCGATTAAAAATACTTAAGTAGGTATAGAAATTTATTCCTTTTTTCCATTTTTAGTTTATATATATATAT
>UCOK01009803.1:0-11338 GCA_900474325.1 Synergus umbraculus | reverse complement strand
GGTATAGATTGGTCCATAGTTTCAGTTGGCCATAATCTCAATTGGCCACAAAATCACTAAAAGTTATCATAAATTACTATATTTTAAAAATAGTGCTAAAGTAAATACTAGAAGGGAATTAGGTTGGCAAAAAGGGCAGCGTTTTAATTGGATAGATTCGTTAAGATTTTCTCTAATGCGCATTGCCATCTAGTATCCACCTACACCGGAGTTTTCGAATTTAGTGATTTTGTGGCCAATTGAGATTATGGCCAACTGGAACTATGGATCAATCTATACCTACCATTGGAATCTTATAGAAACCACAGTTGGGTTGACATCTTTACAAGGAAAGGCATACATGTCATCTACTCTATCACGCCTTACTCACGCCCTTCGAAAAAAAAAAGAAAAAAAAATTAATTTTGCTTAAAATTTTGCCGCCCCACGAAATTTGCCGCCCTGTGCGTGCGCACCGCGCGCACCTATTGTAAATCCAGGGCTGATTATTTCGAAGCGAATTTCACATCCCGATGCGAAAAAAGAATGGAATATACATATAAAATTTTCTTCAACTAGACGATGAAAGATAACAGGTGATGAGGTAGGAGGATAAATTACCGACCGAAATTTTCTAGTACAAACAATTACTGCTATCGCCTCATGAGCGCGCTGCTAAATCGACTTCCCCTGCTCTACCACTTATCATCTTTCATCATCTAGTTGACGAAAATTTTATAAATTTTATAATTTTATTTTTATTCCTTTCTTTTTTCGCATCGGGTCGTGAAATTCGCGTCGTAATAATAAAATTTATTTCATGAAGTAGTATAAGGAGACACATCAAAGCCAGTGAAAATGTCTGACCTCAGCGCCTCTGTGGTCACACTATGTATTCAAAATAGAAGTTTATTTGAATTGTGACAGATAGTGAGGCTAGGAGTCTTTTACTGTTTCTACTGTTTTCAAGGAGTCATGACAGAAACCATGGAAACGTCAAAACAAAAATTTGAAATATGTTACATTTCGTACAGCAGAGGCGCTGAAGTAACTTTAAGTTAAATTATTTTACTTCGGAACTGAACGAACTATTCCGAAAACCTACGATTAATCCAAATCGGGTTTCCAGCCTTAGATATGTCTCCTTATACTACTTCATGGTTTATTTCCTTCAAAAATTTTTTACAACGCTTTTTTATTGTTTTCAGTCTGTGTTGTGTCTATAAAAAAACATTCAAGTTGTGTGTTTCTAAAACTCGCCATATCTTTTCTCATGCGTTTGAGAAGAGAAAATTTACAAGTTCGATTTATCCAACGCCCTTAAATCATTTGATATGCCTTACTGATAGTACTGCGCTTACATGAATTCAAATTCTTCATGAGGACAGACGGCGACTGACGGTTTTTAACACACATTTAAATAGGTGAAAACCTATAAAGTCGAGTACATATACCTAGTCAACAAATTGTGAAATCGTCAATTTCGAAATACTTGTCGAAAATTGTAAGACCTGATGAAATTATCAGTAAATTGTCTACGCGAGTTAATATAAATTCCATCATAAAAAAATAGTAATAAAAATAAGGTAGATAGGAGTACGTATTTTGTGAGTTATGTAAATACCTTAAACAAAAATATGTTGGTATCCAGAAAGTAGGTATTGTAAACACACACCTTATACTACTTTTGATAATTATTTTGTTCAAAAATATTCAACACCGACTGCGTAATACACATTTGAACATGTGGAGTATAAAAACACCCGCTATACCATTTACATTCGAGTACGGACTTGTGCCGGTTAAGGGTTAAAATGTCAACATATTTTTTAACTGCTTTTATACAATTTTATGGCATTAAAAATTATCTTTAAGAATTTAAAAAGTTCTCGTGAAATTTGAAGGATTTCACTGATTTCAAACAAATTTCGGAAGATTTCGCGATATTTCAAAAGATTTTAAAAAAGATTTCGACATTCAAAATTATTTCATGATGTGAAGGGATTTCAACAGATTTCACCTAATTTTAAAATGATCTCCAAATAACTCAAAATAGTTTTAGGGATTTCAGAAGGTTTCACACGATTCTAGTAATTTCCAAAATATTTCGAGGAATTTAAAAATCTCTGAGACTTTTTAGATAATTTCAAGCGATTTTTAGGAGTTTTAAAGAATTTTGTGAAATTGAAGTGCAATGGATTTCAAGGAATCTTAAAGGAATCTTTAAATTTTTTGCCTTCGAGTACGCACCTATTTTCGCGAACGTCTCCTACAGTCCGAGTGAGTCTGGCCGTGTTTTTTTTTCATTTATAACAATTTAGAGGTATATTTTCAAGTATATTAATAGCTATTTATTTGAGAAGTTGAGAAGGTAGGGAATTCTCGAAAAGTGTGAGAGGTTCCCTGCTGGAAGTAAAGAGATAAAAATTCTATCCCTTTCTACCTCCTTCTATTTCTGAGATAGAAAGAGATAACGATCGTTTATCCCTTTGTATATCTCGCCTATACCCATTACCTCTTTCTATCTCCATTTCAATCCACATTCACGCTTATCTCTTTGAATCTCCTCTTTTCTATCCCTTTCTATCTCTTATCTATCTCCGCCAATATCTTTCCATCTCTTCTCTATCTCCGCTTATCTCTTTCTATCTCCATCTCAATCTACATCAACGCCCATCTCTTTCAATCTCCACTTTTCTATCTCTTTCCATCTTTTGATATTCCCGTCTATCTCTTTCTATCTCCTTATCAATCACCTTTCTCCTATTTTTTTCGATCTCCACTTCTCTATCTTAATTCGCGTTTATCTCTTTGAATCTCCTCTTTTCTATCCCTTTTTATCTCTTGTCTATCTTCTCCTATCTCTTTCTATTTCCATCTAAATATACATCAACACCTATCCTTTACAATATCCACTTCTCTGTCTTTTTCTATCTTTTGTGTATCCTATCTATTTCCATGTCAGCTACTTCTATCCACTAAATAGTTCCTTGCGTCAATATGGTTCCACTTCTTTATCTTTTAATTCGCTCTTTTCCATCAACAAGTATAAATTTGAATAGAAAAGGATTAGATTGAAACAGAGAAGAAGACATTCAAGAAGATAAGTTTAGAAATAGGCTGGGACAGAAATCAGGGGATTGAAACACATAGCAGTAAATTTTGATTGACAAGGAAATTGAAAGAGATAGATGAGGATAGTGAAGATACTATAAAGGACAGAAAAGAGAGATTAAAAGAGATTGGAGCGAATTTTGGTTGACAAGAAGATTTTAAGTTATAGACAATAATAAAGAATTGGGGATTGAAAGACACAAGAGCGAATTGAAATTGGCAAGAAGACATAAAAGGATAGACTAGTATTGTCGAATAATAGGAAGGAATATAGATGTGGCTATTGAAAGAAATAAGCATGCTTTGAAAAGCAATCTATAAGTATTATATGTGTCTTGAAAGTCTTTAACATACTTAAAAAAATCCGTTAAAAAAAGGAATTTTGCAAAAAATGAAGTTTTATGGATTTTAAATTTAAAAAATTTTTAATATTTATTTTTATTAAATATTTAAAATTTATGTAAATATTTAGTTCTATAGTTTACCTTAAAAAAGGTGTTTTTTTACATACTGGCAAGATGATACGTGAGTGAAAAATTTTTTTATTATAATACATTTTTTTTTAATTTTTTATACAGTAATTATAGTTATACACTTTAATATTTTTTTTATATTTTATGGATGACATCTTATTCATAAACTGGACAATAGTGCACGAGTAAGTGTAATTTTCATCGTACATTAGTCGCTTACAAGATATAGATACTGCACCAAAAACAGTTTTTGGCACTTTTTTTCATTAACAATCGTTTATAATTGATTAAAATGAAAAATCAAAATTTGAGTAAATTCGACGTTAAGTACATACGTGGGTCATCTTGACTCTGCCCCAATTTCAATTGCTTCTCAACAATGATTCATGACTCAGCATGCTACAGAAACTATCTAAATTTATAGTTGGGACATTGAACTATAATTTTTAAGGCTACGGTACCATGATACCGTCATTTTTTCAAACCTGAGCGCTATTTTTAGTCAAAGACAAAATGATCTAGTATGTACGCGAAGGGTTAAAGGATCTTTCAAAGAGATTTTAAAAGGTAACAAGTGATTTCGATAATATTTCAAAAGAATTCTAGAAGATATTATAGGATCCCTAGTGATTTAAAAATTATCTCGAAAGAATTCAAAAGAATTTAAAAGGTCTCAAAGAATTTCTAATAATTTAAAAACAATTTCCAAAAAATTCAAGGGATTTCAAAACAATTTTAAAAGGTTACAAGGAAGAAATTAATTAATTTATTTTTCATATAATTTAAAAGATTTAAAAAACTTCAAAAGATTTCATCAGGGAGAATACACCAGATTTCAAGAGTTATCAACTCCTCGAAATAAGTTAATTATTATTAAATGTCGACATACTTTGAATTAAATACGTGTTGTGATAAATATCTCCTACTGGTTTCAGGTAGAATTCATCATGAAGGCATGGTAACAGAAGGAGCGCATTTTTCGAAAGAACACATCGAACCCTTCGACTGCAGTTTTACTCCAAGATTAACTCATGGATTACACAAAAAATTAATGGAGGAGACTAGAAATTATTTATCTGGTTCTTCTTCTACTTTGCGTAATGTGAATGTACCTCTGCAGCAATCCGAATCCGAGAAAAGAAATCTTAGAAGAAGCAATAGTTTAATGACACCGCGAAATGAATCCTTTACATTGTTAAAACAACCGAATAGTCTCATAAACATGGATGCTAAAGAAATGTTACTGCTCTCCAAGTGGCGAGCACATAACAAGGAAAATGGAAGTAATTCTAGTGCCAGTAAAATTCAAGAACTGTCGGTTATAAATACAGATGCTTGGAATAGCGATACAGAACAACCTACATTGACTTCGGAAATTTCCATCGCAGCTTGTGATTCAGGTACCAATTTACAGGATTCCATATCTAGTCGTTCAATCATTTCCTGTGAATCTTCACCAACGAACTCGTTTTCAAATATATTAGATTACGGTTTACCTTATAAGTCTGAAGCATCTAAGAATTTTGAAATAAGAATACTAGCGGCTGAAAGTTTGATCAAAGCCTCCAAATTGAAGAACTTCGAGCACTTAGATTTCGACTTGAATATCAATTCCAAATACAGTGCAAATAAGAATGAAGATCTTATTTCTGAAATTAATTCCATAGCTAAACGGAGTAGCAGCATTTCTAGCCTAAGATACAGATCAAGTTCTTTGAATAGAGAATACATGTTAGATACGAATCGGAGGAAATCCTTCGCTGGATCTCAAAAAAGTGTGATTTCTCCTTCACCGGAGAGATCAATTTTGAGTAAATTTCATAGATTTGGCTGTAATCAAGAGGAGGTTAAAGATGAAACTAAGAAGGAGAAACAACATCGCATTTCGAGATTTTTGAGACCAGACTTTTTTGATACTCCGAGAGAGGAGAGTCAATATTTTAAAGATAAAGAGGCACAGAAAGCGTTGGAGAATGAAAGGAGGAAGTCGAGGTTCATGAAGAAAAGAGAAGATAAATCTGAGAAAAGTGAAGACATTCTAGCGCTGAAAAACGAGTTGAACTCAATTATAAAAGAGGAATTAGAGTCAGGGGAAAGCAAATCTTCAATTAACAGTCGTGACATCGAACAAAATCAAACTTTTCCTGAAACATACATTCCTGAAAATTGTGAAAATCCTGAACTTAAGGATGATTCGCGATTTCGAAGTAAAATACCAATGAAATTGAAGAAAAGTGAATCAACTGTTGTAGAAAAGAAAAGAACGTTCCATAAAAACGTGGATGAGGGTCAGAATTTGTTAGAGAAATCAAAAAAGAAAGAGCCAACAAGTTTGTTGCAAAGATCAAAAACGGAAGTGAAAAAGTCTCTAGAGAACTGTTCGAAATTTGTTAAAAAGTACAGTCTTGAGAAAAAGAAATTAAAAACGGATAAAGTTGAAACTAAAACTACCAAAACAGAAAAATCGGAGAAAATAAAGTGTGTGGATAAAACTTCGAAAAATGCTGATCCAGGTGAAAAAAGGGCTCTCAAAACTTCACCTGAAAAGAAGCCTGTGCTCAGGATATCGACAACGAATTTAACAACGATGACAAAAATGAAAGAAAATAAAGAAAATGATAAAATTACTAAAAAGAAAAAAATCGGTAGCGAAGTAAAGAAAGCCGAGAAAATATCAACTGTAATTAAGTTACCCGAGAAAAAAAGATTTTCAGAAAGTGTCTCCAAAGATGATTTAGTGAAAATGGGTGAAGCTAAAAAAATCATATGCAATAATCTTACAGTAGCAAAAAAGTTCAAAAATATGAAGCCAAGTGCCTCAAACTTGGAAAATGAAGTGAAGATTGTGAAAAGAAATGAGAATGAAATTCATGTTGTCGATCTCAGTGAAAAAGTTTCAAAGTCTGAAAAATCTGAACATGAGATATGCGATGACAATTCAGAAGCCGAATCTCTGAATGAAACTCATTCACGACTTGAAAATAGAGAAGAGATAAGCGATTCCGGTGATTTAGCTTCTACTGGATTGGCATGTGCGCCAATTTTGCTAGATCAAGAACAAGAATCCATAACTGATAGAATTAGAAGAAAAAGCTTCTATTCGAGATTTAATGACCGTCATCGAAAACTGACTCTTAATCTCTCATCAAGGAATGCATATTTGTCAAGCATGACATTACCGAGAAACTTTAGTTTCACTGGTTCAAAAATCAGAGATCAAACTAGAACAAATAACTACTTAGATAATAATAGAATTCCTACTGAAAGTCGCTATAGCTTTTACAATAATATTTTGTCCACGAAATCTTCTGCCGACCGGAAAAAGTTTTCAACTTATTCCAATGATACTCCATCTAATGCTATATCATCTGATTTGATGCACAAGATCCAATGTACGTCTGATACGATAAATTTGCAGAAAAAATATCCAAGCACAGATTTTGGATTAAATAAAAAAGACTTAAGGATCTTTAAAGATAATGAAGAAAGATTGTCGTCAAATAGTTCTGAACATGCATCCGCTTCTCTTCCTAACGGAAATTCAGGGAGTCGTTACAATTGTGATTCAAAAAGCGAAGCTAGCAACAATTTGTTTCAGTCAAGCAGAGAAGATTGGAAGAAATATTCTTGCATCGATGATTTATCTTCAAATAGGGATGGTGTTTCTGAAAAATAATCAGGGTAAGTTTTATAAATAATCAGAAAACACTTTTCAATGCATATCTTCAAATCAAACCAATACTTTCAATTCGTGCTCCTAATCCAAATGAATTCAAAATCAATCCGTTCGAGTCTCAGTTCCATTCTACATACGTGGCCCCGAACCGAGTGAATTTAATATCAAAACTTGTTTAGGTCAGATTTAATAGAAATATTTGGGTTTCTCCTCAGATTAGCTCAGAATCAGTAGGATAGAAATCTTTATTTGACCTTGAATTGCATCGGACTCCCCTACTGGAGGTAAAAGATAGAAAGAGATAGAAACTTGTATCCATTTTGCATCTCCAATACGCTATCCCTTACTATCCACCATTGTATCCCCATGTCCAGTGATATCTATCTCTTCCTCTATCTCTCAATCTATCCCTGTGTATGGTAATATCTACCTTCCTATCCCTCAGTCTACCTCCATTTATGGTAATGTCTATCTCTTTCTATCCCCGAGTCTATCTATCCCTTATTAAGTTATTAATCTTCATATTTTATAACTGCAATATTTTATACATACATATCAGGGCCGAACGCAAGGGGGGGTTTTTGGGGTTCAAACCACCTCATAGAAAAATTAAAATTAAAAATAATATTTTATTTTACATCAAAGATGATCGTTTGAAGAAAATTTTTTATTGTAATAAATGAATTAATCATAAAAATATTTTGACCTCCACTCCAACATGAATTCTTGCGCACGGTCCTGATACATATTATTCTAATCATACGCCTAATGTATATAACGCTGAAAAATCAGCATCTATAGGGACGCGAACCCGCGCGCATCGATTTTGTTTTCCAACATTTAGTGCACTGAGCTAGTGAAGGACTTAGGAATTATGTCTATCTATGTCTATCTCTTTCTATCTCCATCTCTATTGAATTTATAAAGTAATATTAACTCAATTAATTCAGTACAGTAAAACCAAAGTATTTATTGATTCAAAAGAAAATGTTTAGAAAGCAGTAGATTATACAGAGCAAAAATAGTATGGAATAAACGCTATTACTCCTTCGAGTGCTGGGGCTGAACTGAACTTAAGATACAAATCGATGCAGTTAGAAACATCCTAAAGTACGGAAAATAGTAGAAAAACATTTTATTGCCTCATCTGGAGAACATTTGGAGACATCGGTCAGAGGTGCGTTCTAAATAGTCAGCGTGTAAAGTTTTTTTTTGTGGCCCTGCCTGGGCTTTCTCTTTTCGATAAACCATCAAAATACTAACTATACTGCAATCCTTGCTCGCTCATGTATTTTTCAACAATCTCAATACACATCAAAGCCTATCTCTTTATATCTCCATCTCAATATACATCAACGCCTATCTCTTTCAATCTACATTTCTCTGCTTTTTTCTATCTTTTGTCTATTCTATCTATTTCAATGTCAGCTGCTTCTATCCACTCAATATTTCTTTGCGTCAATGTTGTTCCACTCCTTTACCTTTTCATTCGCTCTTCTCCATCAACAAGGATAAATTTGAATAAAAAAGAATTAAATTGAAACAGAAAAGAAGACATTCAAGAAGATAAGTTTAAAAATATGATGGTACAGAAAGCAGGGTATTAAAACACATAGCAGTAAATTTCGATTAACAAGGAAATTGAAAGAGATAGATGAGGATAGGGAAGACATTGAAAGGGACAGAAAAGTGGTGGGATTAAAAGAGATTAGAGCGAAATTTGATTAACAAGAAGATAGAAAGAAATAAACGTAGGTGGACAAAAAAATAAAGATACATAGAAGTGGAGATTGAAAGAGATAGGCGTTGATTTTGATTGAGATGGAGATAGAAAGAGATAGGCGAAGATATACAAAACATAGATAGAGTTAGGCGCAGATAGATAAGAGATAAATAAGAGATTAAATGGAGATCGAAAAAAATAGAAGGGATAGTCGAGAGATTAAAAGATTTCAAGAAGTTTTGAATAAAAAAGGTATTACTATTGTTTTTCAACTGCGGTTGAAGATTAAAATTTCGTACTTCAAGAAATATTCAACAATTTTTTGTGTTATTTTGGTTTATCAAATAAGACTACAATGAACTGAATTTAATTGTTTCAGTATGAAAAACTGGCGCATCGAAAGGTTGGAGGTTGGAATAGAGAGCAAAACGACATGACTATGTGGTTCGGTGATACGATCGGATACCGATCGAAATGTTACTCTGTGATTTCTGCGCCAAAATCTTAAAAATACCGATTGCCTTCATACAATTTCTAATAACTAATACAACTTAGATTGGAATTTCATTTTTCTATTATCAACAGCTGGCTTGAATCAGGAATCAGGACCATTTTCTGTACTTTTTTTTCTTTAGTAGAACGACTAAGAAAAGTATAATAAAAAGAGTATGTTGGACAAAATAAACCACAATATTATCATCGACATAAACAAATATACGTATTTCCGAGTTTAAAAAAGAAATATTTTTACTATAAAAATTATATTCAATATTTTTATGGATAACTTGCAACCAAAGCCGAATTAAATTATAGATTATATTATCTTATTAAGTGATAATGCGTCTATGAAAAATTTTTGAAGTTTCCTCAACATTGATGTATTTTAAATTTCTTGCGATTAAACAAATTTTGTAAAATATAACCAAAGTATAGTTTCCTAGATCATAAACAGGGTGTCCTCTAATCTCTACTATTAGCCGTATTAATGTTTAGTGTTTTTTAATATAACTAGATATCTTGCGTGTGCGCCTTTACGTATTTAAACTTTTTTATGTATAACTGATAACCTATTTCGTCTCTTAATTTTGTATATTTATAAATTAAGTTTTTTAAAATTGTAAGCACTAAGGGCATGTGATAATATGATCAAAAGAATATTTTGGTTTTTAAAATTTGATTTTTTTTATTTTCCTTTAAAAATAAAAGATAAACGTATTTCTTAATTATACAGCCTTTTTCCACTGATCTATATAATAACTGGATAGCGGATGCCGTGTAAAAGTGTTGTGACTAATAGAACGCCATTTTGTTAGGATCTTACCTCGGTTCAAGAAACTTCGTGGCTTGTTTGGGCCAGTGATCAGTGGTTTCAGTAGCATTCGGTTCTTCGCGCTAAAATTTAAATTACGAGTTAGATTGATTCTCGAATTCAATATATTATAGAGGTCGCTCATTTACTGACACGGCTGAAATATTGAACCGAATGTTGCCAAAACAAGCCACGAAGTTTCCTGAATCGAGGTAAGGTCAAAACAAAATTGCGTTCTATTAGTCAAAAAAATTGTGTTCCATCCGCTATCCAATTATTATAGAGATCAGTGCTTTTTTCATATAAATGATTAAAGTTCCTCCGAAGAAAATCATTCAGAGAAAATGCTGCAAGTAGTTTCCATCTCAATACTGTATATTTATAAATGAAACCTGTAAAAATCTGAATTTATTTCCTATAAGTTATGAAATTTTCTTTTAAAAATTTACTTATAGTAATACAATAAACCCTTGCTAAAACGTGCACGATATATTTAGGCGTCAACGCGCCTAAATATGGCGCACGATTCGGTTGTTGCGCTTCGCACTTGGTGTTATATATTCATGATGTGCCAATAACAATTTTTTTTTTATTTCAGAAGCAAAGAAAAATGTATTTACTCAAAGTATTATCAACCTTAAGGGGTTACATACAGTTAGAAGGCTTTAAAAAGACGGATTTTCAAGAATTTTTTTCGCGCAGACTATTCAATTTATTAATTTGAAAATTGGTGTACATATTATAATAACCTTATAATATATTAACATATTTTTTATTTGTAAAAATAATCATCTCGAATGTTGCTATCGCCGATCTCCTAGAGCTCCGCAAAAAAAACCAATTTTGCGGTGATCACGATATCTCTGGACCGGATTATCTGAAATGAAAAAACCAAATAAATTTCGTTAATATAATACATTATCTAGTATTTAATCGAAGGAATTAGCGAAAAAATAATTTTTGACAAAATGGCGACTTCTCAAAATAAAAGACTCGATTTTGAACGAAAATTTAAGCCTTAAATTGTTTATAAAATGGAAAATATTTATCGGAGAAAAAAAATC
>UCOK01009802.1:0-14359 GCA_900474325.1 Synergus umbraculus | reverse complement strand
GTATTATTTTCCAGCATTGGGGGGAGAATTTGTTATCCGTGAATTTTTTTTCCGAAAAGGGGGTGTTTTTAATTTTTTAGTCTCCTATTATTTTCCAGCTGGAAAATAATAGACGGCTAACAAATTCGTCCCCCTTTGCTGGAAAAATTACACTTCTAAAAATTTCTGCCCCCTATGCCCGAAAATAATACATGGCAAAACAATAAAAACACCCCCTTTGCTGGAAAATAATACATGGCAAAAAAATAAAAACACCACCTTTGCGGGAAAAGAATAGACGGCTAAATAATTCTTTCCCCTTTGCTGGAAAATATTAGACGGCTAAAAAATTCTTCCCCCTCTGCTGCAAAATAATAGACGGCTAAAAAATTAAAAACATCCCCTTTGCGGGCATTTTATTGAGCCGAATGTCGAAATTACTCCGGCAAACCATATTAGAAGTTAAAATACCAGATTGCAGTCCAGCGATGACACTTTGCTGGTACTTTAAAAAAGTTCAAAGGATTTTAGGGATTTCACAGATACTAGAAAAGACTTTGGACGATTTTAAACTAGTTATTTATTATTTATAATTAAAATATATATTTTTGGCTTTATATTTTTTTAAATTATTTATTTAAAATTGTTTTATGAAATAGAATTTTTCTAGTCCTATTATATCAATAATTGCTGCAATATAATTTTCATCAATTCTTATTCTTTCTGATAAAAGTGAAGATTAAAAATAGGAACATATTTTATTTATTGTTTAATTAAATGTGTTTTTAATTATATTATATCAAAAAAATTTAATTTTCATGTGTGAATGAGTATAGTGTGGAAAAAATGTGGGACCACCATCTCGAAGCTTAGGGTAATGGTTAGGGAGGTGGACTCGCGTCCCGTAGGTCCCACGTTCGATTCCCCCCGCGTTGCGTGCGAAATTTTATTTGTTATATATGCGTTAAAATTTACGAATATTGATTATTTATAAGTATATGCATGATATATCTACGTATAAATCATGTCCTTAATTAATATAACATCTATTTTTATTTTTTTATTGTTACTTCTAAGTGTAATGGACCAGTGACGGACCAGTGAGAGGCCAGTGACGGACGAGTAACGGCTTCCAAGAACCGGCCAAGTCTTGGCCGCCAAGTAAAGCCCGTAGATATCATTTTGGTGTCGGCGCAGTGCTGGCGGCCGAATCTGGCGGCAGTATCGATGCCAGTACTGTGCCAACGTTTGGCCGTTTCTGATTTTGCACTTGGGTTTAAGAGACTTTCACGAATTTTAACGGTTGTCAAAAAGAATATTTATTTTGTATACTTTTGTGAAATGTTAAAAGATTTCAAAAGACAACAAATCGAATACACATGCAATTACTTTGTTTTCCTGTTTACAATATAAAGTCATTCAGAACCCATAGTCGCATGTTTGCAACAACAATATACACGAGATTTTCAAAACATTTCGTTACACCATTTTTTTAGAGGATTAATAATTGAGAGGCTGAAAGTAAAAAGTGGATATGAATATTTCGTTTGTGAAAGTGGGATAAAAATTTTTCAGAGTAAAAATGGGACAGAAAAAAATGAATTCACAGAGCAAAAACGGAATGCCAATACGATCGCTGATTGGTTCTTCCTGTTCCATTTTTGCTCTGTGAATTCATTTAGTCACATTTTTACTCTGAAAAATTGTTATCCCACTTTTACAAATGAAATATTTTTATCCACTTTTTACTTTCAGCTGGTCAATTAACGAACTTTCTTTCAGCTAATCCTTCGACTGAAACTGCTTAATCTTATCAGTAATAGCACCGTGCTGTATATAATGATCCAATGAAGCACAGTGCCGATGACCTATTGTGAACGATAACCCGTAAAGTTAATAGCGTTCTAGGTGGTATAGGTAAGTGTTCACCGCAGAAAACAATGATCGATCGGGCGGCCCGCCCCGGCCATCCAGCACTAATAGATTTACTTTGAAATATCGCGAGCTTAAAATCTCCTTTCCTAGTTTCATATAGCAGGCTCTGGTTAAGGTGCTGACTCGGGGGAGAAATTTTGAGAACGCAGGGTTGTCCAGCGGTGCACACGTGAGGGCGTCGATATCCGTTCGCGCGACTATCGCGCTTTTCGGCTTCCAACGCTGATTTACGACTAGACAGTATGAATCCCAGACGTGATTCGAAAAGGGAGAGCCGAGCGGCAGAGGGAGTGAGACAAAATGAGGGAATACGCGAGGGAGGAAAAAAGAGAATGAGGGAACCAGCCAGAGGCAGGGATTAAATAATTATTCGCAATCACATACAGCTGCTGCATTACGTATAGTCGCAGTGACCCCGCCGATTTAAAAGCTCCGTACACATGTGACTAATGCCACGAAAAATGAGTACGAAACGCGAGAATTCTATTTAAAAAAATACTCTTGTTTTCTATCGAAAAGATTATAATTATTTGCGCCAATTTGAGTGTCGGTTTTCAGTGGGAATTTAATCACTCACTCATACTTATGAATGATAAGACGTTATTGGTAATTGGGTGCTTCCGTCCTTATTCTTCGAAATCATTTATGACGAAGTATAAAAATACAAATCACCTTCTTAGAAACTCCACCACCTGCTAGCTACTTATGTTGTTAACCACTACAAAATCGCGATTAGCACTGGTATAATTTTCTGCTCGATAAATGGCCTGCAAGATTTGTCGCAATTCTTGTTAGTCGAGTGAATTATTTCCCACAATTTAAATCGTGAATCAGGTGCAATAAGCTTGGAAATAAATGTGCTTGCTCAAGAATAAGAAAATGCAACGCCCTTCACTAATCTCTAGAAAAAATTACACGTTTTCCCTAATGAATTCGAATCATTAATGCCTTGTGTAATTTACAGCGTTTGAATTTCCAAGAAGAGGGTTTTAGAATTTGTTGTATACGTAGAAGCCAAAACTTTACCCTCTTTTCTCAACTTTTCATTGCATAAAGTTCGAGCACGAAAGTTTCACTTTCAAAGCCGAGTATTGTGCACCAACACAAACGGCTTTTTAAGAGGAGATGCAAGCTTCAAATTCCTGCAGAGAAAGCAATTACGTGGATTTGCACAAGATGAATGTTTCGCGAATTGTACCAATAAGTCTTGCGCTGTATTCTCGTTTCTTGAAACCGTGATACTCATTATGTGGAAATAAATAACCCAGTTAGTCGAAATTATACCGTCATTCGGTTCTCGGCTATTGTGAAGAAAGACATTGTTTAAGAAAAAAAAGCACTTTCAAAAGATGAGGAGCACTCGTGCAAAGGATGCTGAGTAACTCTTTAGTCGATCACCGATTATGGATATGAAAACTTATATTCCATCTCTATTCAAATAAAAGATATCTTCATAGTAACCATTCCTAAAAAAAAGTTATGCTAAATTCATCAGTAAGACTTTTTGCAATATCAGATAAAATTGGATTGAGTTTGCAACACAAATAGAATTTCTATTATGCATGTGTTGCTCGAGATTATTAGCAGAAGTTCTAACGCCGCTTTGCAAATGAGGCTTGTGGTTGAAATGTCTCCGTTAATATCTCATGGGATGCCAATAGAAGCGTCGACAGTTAAGAGACTGGACCAACATCATAAGCTAAACATTAAGCACTACCAAGTCTTGCTATACGATCGTGTGTTTCGGGTCTTAGAACCCAAGCGAATTACCTTTGTGCCTCAGCTTGCATGCATTTAGTGTTAACGGTAACTCCACACCCTCTAGATTATAGTCATTATGGCCTCTGTCGAGCGTCAAACCTACTCTATCCTAAGTAAGACAAGACGGAATTTTGAATTTAATATATGACTTTAATCTGAAAAAGTTTAGTACGATACATACTAAATTGGTTTTTACGATGGATTTGAAGTACTTGGACAGACTGTGAAAGGGTAGTTTAAGGACAAGGGTGTGGACAATCCTTTCTGACAGTTAAACTACTTGAGTAACGATTGCATCGAAGAACCTGGTAATATAAGAGGATAGGATTCAGAAAAACATACGAAACTAGAGTGAAAGGGAGTAATAAGATCGAAAACAAATACTTTTATACTTGATACCTAAATACATATATAAACTTTTGTTGTCATGTAACCAGTAACCTAGATATTAATTTTATCTTAGAATTTCTCAGTAAGAAAAATGTGTGGCTTTATACAAGTAAAAAGTAAGGCAACATACATCCATGTTATCCTGTCGAACGATCTTGAAATTCTGAACTCATGTAGAACTTTGAGATTTAGTAGAAACAAACAGGGTATAAAACGCTCGGAGGCTTTAGTTCGCCTTCCTTGAGAACCGGTTAAGGGAAACTGGAGTACTGCCAGTCAAAGTTCGTGTTCATTTTCGTGGAGGGCAGCCAGACGCCGTTGTTGCCACGGCAGTCCAGTAATTTGCGTCTGTCCGAAGCACGCGGCTTTCTAGTAAGCTTCGTATGTTACGCGCCCTTTTACAAAGTTAATGACCGAGTTTACCCAGAATTTCATTATTCTAGTATTGCAACTGGCACTGTTAACTGATTCTCCAGAGCATTGAATTAAATCTTGTTCATTTGGTAAATGTATAGAAATTTATAGATGTATACTAGTTATAGATCTCGATAACTTATTATTACTAAAAGACACTTTTTAGTGTTTTAAAAAACAACATTGATTTTTCTCTGGAAATGTTCTCTGGTAATTTATTTTATCTAAAGCATCCTTTTATCCTTTCTTTTCATTCTCTCGTCTTGAAATGCCTTTGATATCAATAGAATAATAGATTCATATATTCGTCTGACTGAAATTGACTTTTACTACTTCGGAGTAATGAATTCAGGAATAGACACAAGGGATTTTCAATGTTTTGAAATTTTCAGGAACTTTAAGAGATATTTACAACGGATTTCAAAAGATTTTTATTACTTTTCCAATATTTTATGAAATTTGAAGAGATCGTTTTTTGATTTTTAGAGTATTGCTTATTTAGAATCTTTGTAAAAAAATACTTACTACCTAAATTCATTCTACCAACATCCCAGTAGACAAAGAATTGAAAGAAGTCTTTAGAAGTCCTACAAACGTCCTAAAAACGTCCTATGTCAGGACAAAAAACTTCCAATGTTCCAAAGACGTTTTTAGGACGTATTTGGAACATTGGACGTTCTTTGGCCTGACATAGGACGTTTTAAGGACATTTTTAGAACGTTCTAAAAACTTCTTTCAATTTTTTGCCCACTGGGATAATAAGTGAAAATAGTATCAAAAGCATTTCAGTAATTAAAAAAATAATGAAATCTTGAAAAAGCCTGTCTGAATGTGAGAAAAACATACCACAATATAAAATATTTATTTGCAAAAAAAAATTTGGAAAATAAATCATGCCCCCATTTTCGACATTCTTCCATTTCTCAAAGTTTGGCCCACTGCTGGCATTAGTACTATGTTGTAAGCACACATGTGTAGCTAGTGGATTGCAAGTCGCACATAAACAGTCCAACCTACCCACCTGGCTGCCACTGCGAAAAGGAAAACTACCTCTTGGCACGCGAGAACAGCGAACCAACCATTGTTGCCACCCCCGTTCTGCCCTTCGCACCCTTTTCGTCTCCACCACCCTCTCAGTCACGTACCTTGAGCGGCCCTCCCTGCAAAGAATAGTTAATTGTTTGTAATTAATATATTACATGCCGAGTGGTAAGTCCCGAGTGCTACTACATTATCCGATAGTCATCGCTTATTTACGGCGCATAGTGTTGGTGCGTGCACTTTAAGCATCTCTAAATACATATATACACCTATCTGTATTCACACTCGTATGAAGTGCATACCACTAATAGGGATTTTATGTAACGCGGAAAAATTAACTCTATAAAAATATGAATATTTCAAGCGTCGAGACGCAATTAATTTTTTTCCAAGTATTTTCAGTGCCTGTATTAATGGCCTAGTTTAGGTACAGTGGAAATCATTAATGTATCATTAGCAACACAAAAATTATTAAGAGTTTAAAATGTTGAAATAAAGTATCTGTATATTATAAATTTCTGGGACGCTCATAATGTTCGAATTAGTAAATTCATATAATATATATATATATATATGTATATTGTGTTTCATATTAGGATTAATTTATTAATAGTTCAACATTTTATACGCAGGTGCTCGTGTTTGTAATTTATAATAAATATATATGAATAATTACTAGCCGCTCTTTTGTCTCGTAATGGAAACATTCCAGCTGGAGAAGAGAAAGAGCAAATAATTATACTCGGGCAGTCTGTGACAAGATTAATGTCGCGGTCGCCACGCGTATGTAACTATGTACGTGTGCCTGCAAATTTCTCGTGGTCGGCGAGAAGCCTATAGAAGTGCATCCCTTACCCGTCGGTTTTGTTCAAGTGCAGACCTTCCGCGACTTGAATACGCAGTACGCACCCACAATCGTTAAAGTCTTGCGCTTAGTGTTTGCGGCCACAAACGAGATAACCCGAGAAAACGTACGAGGATCTTACCAAGCCGAAACCGCGGAAATTCGTGCACTAAAAATAAATAAACTTGCAGAGTTTCGGGTTTTTTTTTTTACTTTTTATTACACCTTTTTTTGCTACGGGGAATCCTATAATATACAGGAAGAAAGTACGAAGCTTTAAAGATTTTTAGGTTTCTTTATAAGATTATGTACAATTTTAAGGGATTTTAGGATATTGTGTGAAATTTTCAAAGAACTCATGCAATTTGAATTTGAAGAATTTTAAAGTCTGTCGGGGAATTTTATTGAGCTTCAGGCATTTCAATTATCAAAGGTTGAGGAAAATTTTAAGGGATCTCGAAAGGTTTCTGGGAGTTTAAGGATTTTTAAGAGATTTTTAAAGGTTTTTATGTGTTTTAAGGGATTTTAAGTGATTTAAAATGATTTCGCGGATTTTTGAGTAATTTTCAAAGAATTCATGCAATTTGAATTTGAAGGATTTTAAAGTCTTTCGGGAAATTTTATTGAGACATTTCAATTTTCAAAGGTTGAGGAAAACTTTAAGGGATCTCGAAAGGTTTCTGGGAGTTTAAGAGATTTTAAGAGTTTTTAAATCCTGTCGTGGAATTCGAGGAATTTTAAGAGATTTTAAAAGGTTTTTATAGGAGTTTTAAGGGATTTTAAGTGATTTAAAATGATTTCGCGGATTTTTGAGTAATTTTCAAAGAATTCATGCAATTTGAATTTGAAGGATTTTAAAGTCTTTCGAGGAATTTTATTGAGGCATTTCAATTTTGAAAGATTGAGGAAACTTTTAAGGGATCTCGAAAGGTTTCTGTGAGTTTAAGGAATTTTAAGAGTTTTTAAATCCTGTCGTGGAATTCGAGGAATTTTAAGGGCATGTGATTATACTTTTTCCAGGGGTTTTAAGGAATTTTAAGTGATTTAAAATAATTTCGCGAATTTTTGAGTAATTTTCAAGAGTAATTTCAAAATTATAAAGGATTTAGAATTTTGTAAACTTTCTAAGAATTTAAAAAAGGAATTCAAGAGATTTTTATGACTTTTAATCATTTTATGGAATTTGATGAGATTTATAATCAGACCATTATTTATTGTTGGAGTTTACTTAGAAGTCTTCACAAAGATAAATTTCTATAATTTTATCAATATTTGATTATTAATTCAATAATAGGAAAATGTGGAAAACGGTGCTCTGAAATGTAAAGGTCCCTCGTCAACGGATTTCCATAAAACTACCCGGTAACTGATGGCGCGATTAAATGTGCAAAAGGGCAACTGATTATTACTCTCGATTTTAACTATGGAAATGAGTCGGCTAATTATAAAAAGGGATTACTAACCATGTCGGCGCGGAAGAGTTCCTTCCGTAAAACTCGGATATGCGGTTTTAATGAGCAGTCGCGCGAACGTTTAATGAATAGAAAAGGAACCAACGACTTGGCCGCTTAAACGGAGCATTTTTTTCATGTACTTCCTTTTGTTTCCTCGGAAGCTTCTTTTCTTTTCCTACTTCCGTTCCTTGATCGTCTTTGTCAGAAGCGAAAAGACGAGTTTCCACAAAACTTTTCTCCTCGGTATGCGAAATTCTCAAATTGTTCGCGACGCCAAGACGAGGGAATGAAAAACGCCTGGGTCAAACGAAGTTTGGCAGTTTTAATCGTAAACTATTTCCATATTATGAAGAAATTTGTCGGAAGTATGTTACTAATTGAAAGGAAGTTCAACTTTTCCTCTTAGAATCTAGTTATTCCGTATTTCCCAAGTTCGCTATTTCCCTAAAAAGTTATATTTCTCGTCTTTAAAAGCTAATTCTTTAACGAACCTTTCTTCCATAATTTTTCATATACATATGTTTTAAAAGTTTCATAAGCTAAAAAAAGAATTCTATTTTCTACAAATTCTCTTCCTGATTCTCCTCCTAAAAAAGAAAGGAATGATTTGTTTTTCATTTCAAAATGGTTTCTCTCAAAGGAATAGTGAATTAAAAAAAGAGTTTAATACACTCCAACTTAATTTCATTAAAAATCAATTTATCATACCTCTATTAATGTCACGCAATTAAAAATCGTTGCTGCTGAGATAAATGTTACAGCAGGGATTACAGCTGGACTGCACAGAAGGTAGAAGGCCGAGATTCACGTGAATCGTTGCAGAATCGTGATTTCCTTTTCACAAACACGCGATGTAACGAATTTGCCGGATATGAGGGATATATGGCGCGGAAAGAGCAAACTCGCTCGCTTGCTGGTTTCCTTCCTTTCTACCGTGAGCTTGGCGAATATCAAAAGGTTATTTTATAGCTCTCATTTACACCGGAGGAACGATGGCTAATCTCGTTCTGAAGCAAATTTTCGTTGCTTAATATGCAGTTTGCACGATTTTCAATGACATTTGTCCTAAAGCTGACTTTTAAGTGTAGAATTTTTTTAATAAAGGAAAGTTTGAGTTCTTTATTGTATAATTATTCCTTAATTGCAAGCAGATCTCAAAAAATACTGTTTCAATAAATAAGATTCATCTTAAAGCAATTCGAAAATATATTCTTTAATGAGAATGTAAAAATCTTAGTAGATATAGTTTCTTTTCATTATAAAATACGATTTCTTTTAAGTATTCTTGATAGGGTCATATACGGTTTGTTAAAAGGCCACCTCAGCTTTCTGAAGCGATGAATCCATTTGGATCGCACAAGCTTCCACAACACAATGAAGATAACGTGGTAACGGAAACGCCTTATTATCTTGTTTCTTTTCATTGGCTCACAGTTCCTCGGGTAAACACTTTACATTCCGCTTGTTGGGAAAATAATACCTTCCTTACCTAAAACGGGATAGAAAAGCTAAAGGGGTAGAAGAAAAGGGCAGGTCGAGGGCAATTGACAAAGGACGAGGAACAATGGCAATCCGACAACGCGCAATGCATTTACCATGATTAGTAGCCTGAGAATCAAGTTGACGTAACGACCTGCTTCGCATGAGAAATGCCGTAGGAAGAGTAAACGAGATAAGTGACGCCGGAAGGAAAGAAATAGAGCGAAAGAAGAGAAAAATGACAATTGAAAATGGAATCGGAAGGAAAATTTACGCATGCGAAAGAGTTTGAGTGAAAAAAAAAAAGATAGAAGGGTAAAGAAAATTTTTAAAAAGTGTGGGGGATAAAAGGATTGAAAGAAAAAAAGATTTGAGAATAATGGCGCAAAAACACTGAGTCAGGATTGGATTAAGTTTTAATCTGGATTTTTCCCTGAAAGTACTCCGACCACCCAGCTAATGGTTTTAAAGCCGTAGTTTCTTATTTTCTCGATTAAACCAAAAGTATCAAAATCACCACGTTTTCAGAAAAATATGACTATTTGATTATATATAAAGGAATTAGTAATATACAACCAGTTGGTTGTCTACACTTTAAAAAATTTTCAGAGTCGTTCAATGTGCGTTTCACTCAGACAACAAAGGAATTTGTAAATATATTTTTGAAATGTATATATCTTATAAAGAAAACTAATAATTCCAGAGAGAGATTCAAAGAGTAGTACTACTCATCTTATTTGCAAACTGGAGGGAGGTAATTAGTAGAAGGAATGAAGAAGGAAACTTTATCCATTAAATTAAAACAATTATTTGCGTTTTAAGAGATGCTTCTTGTTTTATTAGTTTGTAAATATAAATTTCGACGATAAGAAAATCAACCGATGAAAAGTTTTCTGTAGTTTTACGCTTTCTGACTCGCTACCAATATATTCCAGACAACTAATTATAAACTAGATTGTCCTCATTTATTTGTTTGAAGTGTGGAAAAATTCGCAATATATTATTTATGTCAAAATAATATTGATAACGACAAAAGCGTTGGTTGTGGGCTTTAGATATCCTTGGTGATTTGCATTTAATCGCAGGCACCACGTAACCGAAGCCTGCGAACATCCCAGATACAAATTCATAGTTTACATCGAACGGTCTCTGCTTCATACGCAAACTAATTGTACTACGGTAAATTACAGTGCTTGTACAGCATCAGCGGCAACCAACGACGTTGACATAGACAACGGCAGCAACAACGGAAAATGACTGTGCTTCGTGTGCGGTACATACAAGGTTCGAATCACAGCGTGCTATATATCCGGAAAAAGGAGCGATTACCCAACGCTTCATTCGATTAATACTCATTTGCATTTTGATTGGGATGCATTAATTGCTTGCTCTGCTTTTTCGTGAATCGAGCACTAAAAAAGAGAATACATCATCGTACAGAAATATCCCAAACAAACTCTAGATGCCAATTTATTTTCAAAAGAAAAAAAACGTTTTTTTCATTTATTACTTCTGCTTTCATATATTCTGCACACAAATTCCACAAAGCAATCTCGCAGAGCTTTGAATTTTTCTTTCCCTCGTATTTTATTAAAAGAAGTATGAAGATTGGGAATAAATTCTTGATGAAAAAATACGAGGGGAGGGGAAACTTTAATTAATAGTACATTTATGTACATTAATAAAATAAGTGTAGAAAACTGTATAATTATATAAGTCAGAAGATCTTTTGTCAATTATACAAATATAATGTTGCTGAAAGGAAGAACACTTTTATAAAACTCTTTCCTCGTGGCTTTTCAAGAAGCTCAGAGCGTAAAATTGCTGGTAGGATCGTATTACAGCTAAAAGTCTGCCTCCTGGGGACTTTACCATCAGCAACCCTTCACCCCCTTCGCTTAGTACAAAATGCAGGTAGCGTGAAGTATCCAATCTTATAAAAATTCTTGGAACAAGTGCCCGCTGATACTTTATTACATTTCTCTTTCATCATGGCACCAAGCGCTAGTAAACATATCCCAAATGTCATTTATGTAATTAAAGTCTTTTATTTCAATTTTATCCTTTTTTAAACACTACAGCTTAGGTAGTGCTACTGAAATTTGCAACTTTTGCTCTGAAGGGTTGGAAGAAAGGGTTGGGAAAGAGAGTTCGAGAAGGAAGTTGAAAATTAGAATTTAAAAGGGTTTGAAAGGTACTTTGAAAAATGGGATTGGAAAAGACTTGTCTCCAAGCTTTGCACAAAAAGTTAAGAACAAGTTTATGAGAGTAAATGAATAAGTTCGTGGTTGAACTTCTATAGTAAATTGAATAATTTGTATTTTATGAGAAAGCTTAGAAATTCAATGGATGGGAAAGACAAGGTATAAGTACCTAAGAGGAATTCATCACGTTTCTTTTTCTCTCTTTTCCCTATATCACAGAAAGCGGGCGTATGAAGTTAGCAGACGTGCCAACTTAGCCATTTCCCACTTATCGAGTTCCTGGCACCGAGCTCAGAGGATGGAAGATGGCGAGCCAGGGAGAAGGAGAGAGACACCTTGAATAAGAGAGACTAAGGGAGGGTAGATCGCACGCGCGCAATGCGCTCGTGGAGGTTTTCTTCTAATTTCTCAAACTTGATTAAAACTTGTCCGCCATGAAAATGAAGTTTGGTCGACACCCGGAATCCGTTTCCACTTCCTCTGTCCCTTTCTCTCTAAAGCCACGCACGGAAAACGAGCTTAAGCAAAGTAATTTGAAACGACGAATGAACCAACTGAATTCAAAACGAGCGCCACTTTCATCCTTTCAATGCTCAACCTACTTTATTTGTTAGAATACGATTTATTAAATTCGGGGAAATAACGCATGGACAATTCTTTGAATTCTTTATACCCTGACTGAGTTTTTTGCTGTAGAAAATAAATTTAAATACGTTACGTTGAACACAGTGTTAGAACTCCTAGCAAAGCTGATTGATTAAACATTATTTTGTGGCCAAAGTACACATTAAAATTTATTTCCGAGATGTTGCAATGTCGATTCAAATGAATTGAAAAGATGTGCACTCGTATTTTAACGTGGTTATAGTACTTTTGAAATCCAGTATTTTGTGAACGTGTGATTCTTTTACGAGCCCAATATGTTGGATGGCTTTTACGGTTCCATAAACTTGAGACCTATTCGTTTCGGGTCACCTTGTCAACCCTCACATTTCCATTTCTCTTCATCGACACGTACATTTTTCCTAACACCTTTTTTATTCACAAGACCATCAGGCACGTATTTTCCTTTTATTTTCAGTCAAAAAGAGACATCCATCCTAATTCCGGGCAGGTTCTTTTCGTTTCGAGAAAGTCTTCAGGGTAGATCAGAGAATAATTTCATAATATTTTCCTATGAAGATTTACGAAAAATCAATTCAAGAAGTGCCAGAGATTCTAATTAAAATAGTATATTATGCTAAGAAAGAAGAAACGTAGAAATAATAAGACTTTTATCGATTTGGTGAAAAATTCAATACAGACTCTTTCATTTTGAATGAGGATTTACTCATCGTAAGAGATTCTCTATTTAAAGTTAAATATGATTCTCAAGAATGGATGTGTTCTCTTATGTTAAATCTACAAAGCACAACCTACATCAATTTCCAATTTACGGTTCCTTTATTATTTAACCCGCATTGATTCATATTTTCAAATTACATTCTAGGATATTTCAAATATGATGTTAAATGATTGTTTAAAAATATATATAAAGAAAAATTGTGTTAAATCAAAATTTAGTAGCAAGTTTAGTACTATAAAAGCAACTTCAACTTATTTGGGGGATGAACCTCAATTTCGCGATGAAATGCATACGTTAGATACAAGTTATTAAGACTGCAATTTGCTTGCAGAAACTCAATTTATCAAAAATCGAGTCTACGTACTCATCCTTGTGGAGAATCTCATGCATACTTGCTTACAAGGTTACCATAATTGTTCAATACACAATTTAAATATACTCAATATAAATTTGAGTATAAAAATATTATGATCAAATAAATTATGATAAAATTATGAGAAAAATTGCATTCAATGCAAAATAAAATGATTATTAGTGATGGTCTAAAAGCGAAATTATTTACCCAAAAAAAGTATGAGATTCAAGTCCAGTAAATCGTGAATGGCGGTGACGAACATCAAACGTTATTTCAGTTTACGATCTCGGGATTTTATTAAACGTTTTGCTGTTGGCTCTGACATTCGTGTGTGACGACACATGCCTCATCTATACGTATAGGATGACATAGAGAATACCACAAGGGAGATGGATAGTTATCCTTGTGGCATTCACTGGCCGAATGTAATTAAATTAAGCATTGCATCGCTTTCCTTCAACGTCATTGTCCCAGTAGTGATCGGATGAGAACAATGTGCACAATTTGAAAATAGAATTATTGGCTGGAAGCTGGAGTCTAAATCACGACCTGATTTCTTCCTAACTTACTTTCCCTTGCTCAAATTTCTACTATGAATATCAATACCATTTTTATTATCAATTTTGGGAAACTAATTGTTTAATCAAATAATTGTATATTCCTTTAAAAAAAGACATGCTTGTTAATAACAATAATGTTAAGTCTGAGTTTAGAAACATAATACCTTAGTATTTCTCTCGATAATACTATTTCTTTGCCAATGAGTATATTTGCTGGGTTTTACATTCCTATTAAGAAAATCTGGAATTCCCCAAATCTTTAAGCTTTTTATGATTCTACCAAAGACCTAGCTTATTACTGGTCCTGCTACAATTCTATGTTTAAAAGTTCTATGCGCGCTAAGGTCCAGGTACTCTTCGACCCTTCAGATTTAACCATCATAAAATCCAAATGCTATTTTTTCTAATATTCTTGCTTTCTCTAAAAATGTGCCTCTGAATCTTAGAAAGTCTCTTCAACTCAGTTATACTTTGATCTTGTAGGAGTTCAGAGCTTCGTTGAATTATCTACTGAGTTACATTTTCGTATCCTAAAAATTCACATCTTCTTAAGTCTCTCTATTTCTCATCATCTTTTTGAGTTTTTCTCTATATCTCA
>UCOK01009801.1:0-48270 GCA_900474325.1 Synergus umbraculus | reverse complement strand
AAGAAATTTGGAAATTTGGAAGAGTAGTTTGCAAATGTAATATGGCAAAGTAGTTTGGAAAAGTGATTTGGAAAAAGAGTTTGGAAAAAGGACGCTATAAAAAGGGGTTTAGAAAAGTCGTTTGAAAAAGAAGTTTATAAAATTAGTTTGGAAAAAGGACATTGTGAAAACGGGGTTTAGAAAGGTGGTTTGGAAAAGTAATATAGAAAAGCACTTTGTCAGAGTTTGGAAAAGTAGTTAGAAAAAGAGGTTTAGAAAAGAAATTTGGAAATTTGGAAGAGTAGTTTGCAATAATAATTTGGAAAAGTAGTTTGGAAAAGTGATTTGGAAAAGGAGTTTGAAAAAAGGACGTTCTAAGAAAGCGTTTAGAAAAATGGTTTGGAAAATAAGTTTAGAAAATTAGTTTGGAAAAGTTGTTTGGAAAAATTGTTTGGAATAGGAGCTTGGAAAAAGAAGGTTGTAACTGTTCATTCCCTAGGGCGTGAAAGAAAAATAAATAAATAAAAAATATTTTCTTCTGAGTCTTTTATGAAAGTCAAACCTGCTTTAATCAGCTGAAAATCGTATTTCCTATAAAGGCTGGAAATCAAGACCGTTTACTCGGCAGGCCAATCTCAGAATAGAAAGAGCGTTCGTTTTGTTCGGTGGAAAAAGTTCCTTTTGATTAATAGTATAGCTCAGAGAGAAGCGAAGCTTTCGTTTATTGAAATCCAGAAGAAGCAAAGTGAGAGAATCAAGTAGAGGGATGAGGGATGAGGAGGACACTGGGGTAAATTTTATAGGGGGTGGGGGTAAGAGGACGAACGTGGAGTTTTGCGGCGGGTGGTTGGGCGAGCAACGAGTGCTGCGGCCCCTTGTGAAAGTCCCCTTTACCTTGATGACAAAGAACCAAGCGAACGAACGGGCGAACCGAACCTCACTCAATGGAACGGACGAATGGTTATGGAAACAGCATTTAATTTGCATAGAAGGAGCCTCTTTGTCGAGTCGCTCTCGCTAGTACGGAGATCGTCGATCAGAATGGGGATGAGGGGTTGGTGTGAGTGCCAGAAAAATACCTCCTCATCGTGTCAACAAATTCACAGACAAAAGCCCGTCTTTATCAAACGAATAAGGATAATAAAAGTCAGAGCTAACTGGAGAGGGATGCGCTAGTTTTTCTAATTCCTCTTTTCTAACTCCCTTTTTCAACCCCCTTTTTGAAAATATTTTTTTCTGCCTCCTTTTATCACCTACTTTTTTTAAAAATTTTTTTCTTAAACACATTCTTTAAAAGCAATTTTTAGAACCTATTTTCTGATTTTTCCTCAGAACCACTTTTCAAAACCAGTTTGCCAAACCGCTTTTCCCAACTATTTTTTCAAACCACTTTTCTAAACCAATTTTTTAAAGCACTTTCCCAAAGTGGGAAAACTTTACCAAAACTTCTTTCCAAACCTCTTTTTCAAACCACTTTGTCAAACTTTTACAATTTGCTGTTCTATATTACTTTTCCAAACTACTTTTCCAAACCACTTTTATAAACCTCATTTTTTCAACGTCCTTTTTCCAAGCCTTTTTGAAACCACTTTTCTAAACCCTTTTCCAAACTCCTTTTCGAAATCACTTTTCCAAACTACTTTTCGAAGCCACATTTTTAAATCCTTTTTTCCATCCTCCCTTTTCCAACTTCATTTTCCAAAAACCTCTTTCCAAACCCTTTCTTACAACCTCCTTTTTTCAAACCACCTTTCACATCCCTTTCTTCAAACTTTTTTTTACCTTTTCATTTCTTTTGGAAATATCTTCAGTATTTGCAAAGAACTTTTCTAAACCTCTTCTTCATATTTCCATATTTCCCAACTCCTTTTTCAAATCACTTTTCCAATCCATTTTTATAGAACTCTTGTTCATACTTCTTTTGCAAATTATTTTTCAGTTACTTCTCCAAACTACTTATCCAACCTCATTTTTTCAAACACCTGTTTCTAAACCCATTCTTATTACCTCCTTTTTCTAAACCAACATCCTTTTTTTCTAACTTTTTTGTGAACGTTCAGTATTTCCAAACTCCTTTTCGAAAGAGCGTTTTCAAACCTCTTTTAAATGTCCATATATCCCAACTCCTTTTCCAACCCATTTTTACAAACTTCATTTTGATACATCTTTTTCTACCCTCTTTTGCTATTTCAGTTTTCAAACTTTCCAAGTTTTTCACTTTTCCAAACTATAATTTTCTACACTACTAAACTACCTCCAAAAAAACCAGCATAGTTATCTACTGTTTAAATACACATCGGCTCAAAAACATATACCTTCACTATTTGATTTCAACCTAATTAATTTTTATTCTCAACCTCTTATTAATTTACCCTTCCATGGATGCAAATTGTAATAATGCGAATTTCTCCACTGTTTGCTATTCAAACTAATTAATCGAATACGATATCCCAGCAATTTACTGATGAAACAGAAATCTCATCAATGGAGAAATTAAATACTGCGAAATCCTGTAATAAGCGCAGTAATGCGACTGTGGACACTTGGGCTGAAAAAATGGTCATATATCGAGCATGGTTGTGTATTGAGGTGCGCTCTCGATTTGCGAGGATGAAGTATGGGACGCGATGAAAATTCCAGCGTCTTTCGACGGCCGAGGCCGAGTGTTAATTAACAAGATTGATCAACGGACTGACACTGAAACAGGTTCTTGGCAATGTTTCGCGGGAAGGGTTAAAGACGAGCAAAGGGGGTGAAGGGTGAAGGGGAAATGGAATGGAAGGGGAAGGGGGAATTAAAAAAAAAAAGTGCTGGTCCCGATACGGCCTATAGTTATTTTTCTTCTGTCGCAACCGCGGTACCGATCACTTTACTGTAATAAACGATAAGCGCTGGGATTATTCAAGAAGGACTCGCCTCGCAGAAGTTCAGACGGCCACGATCGCCGATTAATTACAATGGCTGCGACATCCACGATAAACCGACGGGTAGTTATACTCACTCCTCACATGATTGTAACTGCGGTTATAGAAGTATGAATAGTCATACCCTGGACGGTAAATAAAGGTTGGATGATGACCGGTTGCGAGAAACCAAGTCGTGGTTCATTCTGCTTCTTCTTCTTCTTTGAGACAGGCTTCCATTTCTCCATTTTTTGTCGCTCCCGAGAGCTTCAGGACATTCGCCATTTAATACGATGTAAATTTAATGCAGCTGCTGTTCTTCAATTTACAATATATCTTGCTGCATATCATGTTGCAATCTTGACAAAATGTTTGAAAGTGTTTAAGAAGCAGTCTTGGCATTTTAAGGGAGAATTGGAATAAGAAGAGGTACTTTATACTTTTTATTCTTAAGGGCATGTGTTAACTTAAGAGATGAGCTTTAGTTGAGATATTACATGTGCAGAAATTTTTATGGGGCCCTGATGCGGCCCTAGTTAGTCTGTTCTGGTTTTTGTGGGGTCCGAATGTGGAAAACTGGAGAGGACCTCATAAGGCGCGTTATAATCTTAGTGGTATATGCCCCACGTGGGGAAAACTGGGCAATACCCCATCAAAGTTGAAAAATTATTCTGGATTCATTATTGGAATAGTTGATTATTTAATTTGTTAATTTTCTGAAGACAAAAATCGTAATGTAAAGAAGGGGTGGTTTTGAAACAAGTGTTTTTGAGGAATTTTTAAAGAATTTCTGGATGATTCAAGATTTTAAAGTGATTATACATTTTTTTAAAGTATTTCAAGGGATTTTTAATGATATTAAAGAATTTAAGCGGATTTCGAGAAATTGCTAGTGATTCTAGGGAATTTGAAAGTATTTTAAGAAATACAAGATTGTGTTAAGTATTTCAAGATTCTTTAAATAATATTAAATAATTGTAAAGGATTTTAAAAGAACACCAAAGGATTTTCGGATTATCAAGAATTATTACAAGATTGGAAAAAATTTCAAGACGTTTTTAAGGACATCAAGAGTTTAGAGAATTTGAAGAGAATTTCAAATGATTTTAATGAATTTTTAAAGGAGTTTTAAAGGGAAATGATAAAGGAAAATGTTAGATTGAAATATTAAAAAGGAAATACACAAAAATCTTTTTTCGCTTTCTAGTTTTCAAGTTGTAAATAGTACTTCAAATGACAATTGCAAAATTGACTCCTTGAGCAGATGGGAAGCTTATACGTAGAAAAAATGTCAGATTTCCGTTGAGCATCAACGACTGTTTACCGAAAGTAATCATGTGACATCAAACGAGTCGATCATCAAGTGGAATTGTTTACCCAACGAGCTACCCTCAGTTCACTTTAGTTTGAGGGATATGGTCCCGTGGGTTACAGACGACCTGGGTGGGCCACTGACCCCATCTTTGTCACAACAATAATGTTAATTTAACCCCCGATCCATAGTCCCCACCTCCCTCGGCGACAATTTGCCGGCACACAAAAAGAGTTGACAACATGAAAGGGAAATCGAGCCTATTGACACAGGAACATCCCAACGAGCATCCCTAAGTTATACTTTCGTCCCATGAAGCACATTATCGTTGGGATTGAGGATTTGTTTTGTATATGTTTCTTTTGTGTGGCTCGATTGATTCGGACAAATATAGGGCCACGAGTATTCTCTTTTTCCATTCGGACAATTTTTAATTCAATTACTACCAATTTGCTTTTTCAAAGTGGAATAAAAACAAATTACAGGGTGGTCATACTGTAAAAAATTTGGGAATTTTCTCTATGATTTCTTAGAGAGGATCACTTGTCAATTTAACGAAATTAAATATTTCCGAAATTGGAAATTATCGTAATTTAAAATTCCCCAAGTTGAAAGTTCCCGAACCGAAAAGAATTCAAAAAAATTGTATAGGAATTTAAAGAGATTTTAAAGAGTTTTAAGTAATTTCAAAAGTTTTCTGTTAGAAAGTTTAAAGATTGTCGTTGAATTTTTAGGATTTCAAGAGATTTTTAGAAACTACAAAGGATTACGTGGAATTTTTGGTGATTTCAAATAATTGAAAAAAAAATTGTTTACTTTCAACCCCTTGTAAGAAATCTATTTTTAAAACTATAAAAATGCCGTTTTTTTAAATTTATACCGTTAGCTAAATAAATACTAATTGTAATATATCATGCTTCTTAAATTTTTTATAAACAAATATTCAGAAGTGATTGTAAAGCTTATTTTTAAATTTTCGGATAAAACATGAAATAAACCGTAATACACCTCCTCATATTATTAAATAAGTATAATGTCTGCGAATTATTTTTTGCTTCAAATAACGGTAGCAAATAACTTAAAGAAATGAGGCGAATCTGTGCCCCAGAGTATCAAAAATATTTGCATAATGATAATCCTGAATTTCGATTATATTGACTACCTTCAATATTCATTCGGAGCCGTGCAAAAATTATGTAAAGCTCTTCTAATTTGTTTGTCAAATACGACAGGTTCACGTTCACTAACCTCCGATACATTTTTTTTATAACAAATTTTTTTTTAAATCAAATGTTCCGTCAGGATTAACGGACTACTTCAGAAAGTTATAAAATTTACTTCTGCGTTTCTATTACAATTTTAAATAATTTGAAAAAAAAATTAAAATCCATTTTTTAGGGATGTGAATGAATTTAAAAACTTTGGAGTATTTTTTTCAATTCCATACATTGGCAGAAATTATAATATTTATTTTTTTATAACATATGTATGCTTCAATCGTTTTTTCTGTTTTTCATATCATAATTTTTAGTCCCTAGGGAGTAAAAAGTAGAATTAAAACTAAAACTAAGTGATATATGCCCTTCTTTACCCCCACTTGACATGCGCCCTTCTTGACCACCACGTCGGATGCGCCCTTATTAACCTCCACGTGAGATACGTCCTTATTGATTAAAATTAGTTCAAGGTGAATGCAAACTATCATAAACTTATAAAAACTTAAAATAAATAAGTGAATAATAATTATTTATTCAAAATAAAAGTTATTCAAAATTAATCTAAATTTAAGATTTAATTCAGTTATATACAGAAGCTGGATACAATCTTTTAATATGAAAATATTGTCTGCAAAAAAGAGTAAACGTGTGAAAGGAGTCAGGTGAAAAAAGTTAAAAAGCATGGGAGAAGCGGTCGAACGGAATTAATGGAATTTAGCGATCGATATAGAGGGGCCACGTGGCTTTGTAGATCAGTGCTCACAATGTGAACCAACACCGTAACACACAGGTAGGTTGTAGATATCGTTCGAGCGGATTACAAAGTGCAATCTTTCCTAATGGGCGAGCATGAGTGGGTGGCATAATGAATGCGGTGAATCCCATCACGGTGGTAGGAAAGGCCCGTACAAAGGAGGCTCAGAAAGCGTTAGAACAAAAGCTATCTTGATGATTGATCAGCGGTGTAGATGCAGCCTCTTGATACTGACACCCAGCCAGAGCTAATCCATAATAATCCATTATTGTATAACGTGCACAAAATTCAATGTATGTTACCCTAGCAAAACTTTGAATAGGAATCATGATGGAATGAATCCGTGAAAACTGGAGAGACAAACCGAAATCTTCTAAAAAATTCCGGATTCTGAAATTTTTCCAAAGTATATTTTGGAATCATTAATTTGATTATATTTTTTCCAGTGGACAAAAAACTGAAAAATACGTCTTTGGAACATTGGACGTTTTTAGGACGTTCTAAAAACTTCTTTCTATTTTTTGACCCAATGATTCAAGTTTGCAACAAAATACACCTTTTACATTATTTTTAAACTCACTTTATATTTATTGACACACGATTACATGGTCATTACATATTTAAATCGCTCGCTTCACACTATATGTTAAATGATATAGACAATCAATATAATTATAATCGTAAACAGAAAATTACACTTTCTAATCGTTGGGGCTTCAAACCTTCCATCTAACTTATTTTTAACAGCCTCTCAACTATACATACTTGAAATATTCGGAATATAAATCGCTTATAAGATATAAGTGAAGGATCTGACTGAGATCGGGATCGCTCAGAAGAAATCGCAAATACTTGACAGATTTTCTGAAAATAATAGATAAAATAACGCAGGTGACATTTTTATCTGGATTAATTGCAGATTAATTCAAACCGCTGATATGAGCGTCTTGAAAACGATAGCTTTTAATCCTCTAGAGCCACAAAAAGGTCTTCTTTTAGAGGACGAGGGAAAAAACCATTTTAAAAGAATACACTTTCTCTGGAGAAGAAAGCAACACATCCGTTGATATGTTTTTCGACGGACTTTACCAACAGTTCACCGATGAAAACCAAAACCGAAAGAGAAAATCCGAAAGTGATGAGAGAAACCAGTGGAATAAAAATACTGACTGATTCAAACTCTTCTATTTCCGATTGATTTGATTTTATATCAGGAGGTGAAAACTGCTTCTGCCATTGATCAATCAGACCAGACTGTATAATCCTCTGTATAATTGGATCGACTGCCCTCAGGAACGGCGATTTTGGTTCGAAGGGAATAGTCTTCGGCCAAATGTACACATATTCCTTCATGATCTTTATCGTGGTAGTATTATTTAAATCCCTCTGTTCCTTAATTGCCAATAACGCACTTGATTTTTTAAGAATGCAAGCAACATTCATCCCTTGAACGAGCAGATCAATGCATTCTTCATCTCTCAAAACAACTTTAGATTTGTTAGCTAATGCTTGAAAAAGGGAATCATTCTGTTGCCTCATTGCATAAAACATATTCCGTACCATCATTGGAATGAGATTTGTCCTATTTAATTCCTCCAATGTTTCAATAGGCTTATCAGAATTCTTTGTAAGTTTCGTGTCCGTTAGCAATGCGAAGATATTGGAAGAGCAGATGGTGAAGGCCAAAAGAATCAATATAAATGCAATTCTTTCCGCTAATTTGGAAGGCTCGCGAGGAACTGCGAATCCTAAAGTTTCTCGCAAAATGTTCAACCAAGACCAAACATCTTTATCGAATTTCAAGCAGGTCGTGATAATCCAAATCGTTAGTACTATTAAAGGAAAGTAAATCCATTTCATCGTGTACGATACGCTGTCAGTTTTAGCAGTTACAGTTTTCATTAAAACACAAATAATGTTTAATCCAGTTCTTGTACTTGGCAGACTTTGCTTCTCACAATTAGAGAGCGACATGCCAGGGTTTGTAATAAATCGAATTGTGTGGTTTGCGATTAAATATCTGAGACCAGTTCGTTTGCTTTCCATATGGCAATCAATGTTACCAAACCCTTCCTGTTGAGATGAAACTTGAGATAATTTAAAGTTCATCTTTTGCGAAAGGGCTTCGACGACTAGGGCATCAGGTCCAGAAACAGCAATCGGAGAGCCTGAGGAGTTGCGTTTTACATATACCTGAGGAGGAAAGTGGAAGGAACCCACCTTCATCTCATACCCGTTCAAATCCAGGAGTTTGTTCGGAAAGAGTTTGGTTTTCTTTGTGTACTTTTTTGTTGTGTAGATGCCAGTGAAAGGATTGAAATAATGTAGTGTCTTGGTTAATCGATCATTCCGGTGCAAACCATTTTCGGATTTTTCTACAACCTCAAGAATTGTGAAATCGAGGAAATAGTTGGACCACATGTACTGTAGTAGCTTTTCGTAACTGAGAATGGGTTTTCCTCTCTCGGGTATGGCAATCATCAAACACTTTGGTCGAGCTCTGTACGCGAATAACTGATCAAGGAATTGGAGTGTATCAGCATTTTCTGAGATTTGTAGATTGTTTTTTGTCAATTGAATCACGATGAAGAGCGTTTTCCAATTTTTATGTGATAATCTCCGGAGTAAAGATCTTCTACTAATCTTGGAACTGTTAGTAAGACTGATTACCTGACTTGGAATTTCATGCTGGATTCTTGCTATGATGTTTGATATTCGATTGTCCTGGATTTCTAAGTCTTCACTAACTATCAACACTATTTCTGATACTCCCATCTTTCTTTTGATATGGATGGTGAGATAGTTGAGCCATTTTTTATCGTTAGATACTATGGTAACATTTAAAAAAAGTATAAAAAGTACAGTGGTGTTGCAGAACGTGAAGTAATGTGACATTTTTATTGTATCTATTGAACTTATTTTTAGTTTGAAATTAATGGATTTTTAGAAAATGTAGACCGACTTCATATTCTCTTGAAAGCAGACTGCCTTACCTATCTGTTCCCTAGTATCCGTGAGAAATTCCAACTGCGTTGGCGTATGTACAAGGTACTTATATTTATTTTGTTTACAAAAAAGTAGTATATAATTTAGAAAACGCCTATCTCTTTATCTATCCTTTCTTTAGTCAATTTTTATCGTACCTCTCGACCTTCTTCTTTTGTATGACTAAATAATTTGCACCTATTTGGAAAACAGGAATATTGATTAGCTGACCTTGCAAATGAAAATAGAGAATTTTTGCACCTTAGACTTCTGTGATATTTTCACCTTGTGACTTGAATTGAATTTGCCAGAAAATATATTTTTTATATTATTATTACAATCAATTGATATTTGTTAAAACACAATTACATATTAAAATTACGCATGTCATTACACATTTGAATCCCACGCTTCACACTGTGAAATTTTTTTACATTTTTGTGGGACTTGCAACTGTAACTACCTATAATAATTAAATATTTAATACCCAACTTGATTCTGAAATTAGAAGGATGTAGCTCGCAACAAAAGTACATGATACATTTTTATCAATATTCAACCGCATCAATTTTGATTTATTATTATTAGTATTATTATTATTAAACCTTATTTTAGTTCATATATTTAAGTAGAAAATGTTTAACACAACTACAAGAATAACTGATCATCTAAATGTAAGCTGAAATCAAATATTCTAATTACTGGAATAAACTTTTATCATTCACCTCAACAAAAAGTCTCTCAGTGTGTTTCCGTTTGGAAGAAATCTCAAATTTGTCCGCTTTTGCACGGATATTGTTCATAATTTTTAACGGATCTATTTCGATTTAATTCGAACACTTTCCGGAACATGTGTCGCTTAACAAATTCCGGTAAAGTCCTACAAGACGTGGAAAAAAAGTATTTTAAAAGAATACACTTCCTCTGGAGAAGAAAGCAACACATCCGTAGATACGTTTTTCGAGGTACTTTACCAACAGTTCACCGAAGAATACCAAAACCGAAAGGGAACATCCGAAAGTGATGAAGAAAATCAGTGGTATAAGGATACTGACTATTTCTTCTCCTTCTTCTTCTTCCCATCGATTGGACTTTATTTCAAAAGGCGAAAACTGCTTCTCCCATTGATAAATTAAACCAGAGTGTATCATCCTTTGTAGAAGTACATCGACTTCGCTTATGAACGGCGATTTTGGTTCAAAGTGAATTGTTTTGATCCCAGGAAACACGCATTCCTTCATCATCCTCATCTGAGTATTATTTCTTGTATTCTGCTGTTCAGTGAGTGCAAGTAACGCCGACGATTTTCTAAGAATGCAAGCAACATTCTTCCGTTGCAGGAGCATATCAATGCATTCCTCGTTATTCACAATAACTTTAGACTTACTTGCTAATGCATCCAACACTGGATCATTTAGTACCCTCATGTTACTAAGAATGTTCGTTAGCATCATTGGAATGAGATTTGTACTGTTTAATTCCTCCAGTGTGTCAATAGGCACATCAGACTTCTTCGTAAGTTTCGTGTCTGTTAACAATGCAAAGATATTTGAAGAGAAGATGGTGAAGGCTAATAAAATCGAAACAAATACAATTCTTTCCGATAATTTCGAAGGTTCACTTGGCAATGAGAATCCTAAAGTTTGTCGCAGAATATCGAACCAGGTCCAAAAATCTTTATCGAAATTTAAGCAGATCGTGATAATCCAGATCATTACTACCAGTGAAACGAAGTAAATCCACTTTGTCGTGATTGAGACGCCCTCACTTTTTTCAGTTAAAATTGGTATCAAAACA
This sequence comes from Synergus umbraculus, assembly GCA_900474325.1. Lineage (NCBI taxonomy): Eukaryota > Metazoa > Arthropoda > Insecta > Hymenoptera > Cynipidae > Synergus > Synergus umbraculus. Next base: position 37,323 of record UCOK01009801.1, on the reverse strand, counting down.
CAGATTGGAAAGGAACCACTACTTCGACTTGTAATAGATTGTTCCTCGCAATTAGCCGACTTTCCGGACTGATTTGTAATGAACCGAATTTTATTTTTTGATATTAAGTAGGCGAATCCAGTTCGTTTGCTTGCATTATGACAATCACTGTTACCATAATACTCGAATTGCGATGGTAATTCCGATAATCTGAAGTTCATTTTTCGGGAAAGGGCTTTGGCGACAATAGCATCAGGTCCATAAATTTCAACTGGATATCCTGAGGAGTTGCGTTTTACATAAGCGTTCGGGGGATAGTGAAACGATCCTACCTTCATCTCAAATCCTTTCAAATCCAGGAGTTTATTCGGAAAGAGTTTGGTTTTCTTTGTGTACTTTTGTCTTGTGTAGATGCCAGTGAAGGGATTGAAATGATGCAGCCACTTAATTACTCGATGCTTCCGGTGCAAACTATTTTCGGTTTTGTCTACAACCTCAAGAATTGTGAAATCGAGGAAATAGTTGGACCACATGTACTGTAGTAGCTTTTCGTAACTGAGAATGGGTTTTCCTCTCTCGGGTATGGCAATCATCAAACACTTGGGTCGAACTCTGTATGTGAATAACTGATCAAGGAATTGGAGTGTATCAGCATTTTCTGAGTTTTGTAGATTGTTGTTTGTCGATTGAATCACGATGAAGAGCGTTTTCAAATTTTTATCTAATAATCCCTGGATTGGAGCCTTTCTAGTGTTATAATTGTTTGAAAGACTGATTACCTGACTCGGAATTTCATGCTGGATTCTTGCTATGATGCTTGATATTGGGTTGTCCTGGATTTTCAAATCTTCACTAACTATCAACACTGTTTCTGATACTCCCATCTTTATTTTGATATGGGTGGTGAGATAGTTGAGCCATTTTTCATCGATAGATAATCCAGTAACATTTAAAACAAGTATAAAAAGCACAGTGGCGTTACAGAATTTTAGATAACGTGACATTTTATATTGATTCAAATAAATGTTCTTTCTTTAGTTTGCAATTATTGGATATTTGGAAATGGCATATCGACTTCACCTTCGTTTAACAAACAGCAGACTGCCTGAACAATCGTTTTCTTAGTAGCTGTAAATATTAATAAAACTGCATTATCAAATTTACAAAGGGCTTGTATGTACTGATCATAAAACTCAACCTACTTGTTTGCTTGTATGGTTCTGTAATTCACACCTTTCTTATAAGTTGGTATATTGAGTAGCTTACCTTTCAGAGTAGAATATTCAGCATACTGAATTTCTGTGATATTTCCTCCCTGCAAGGAAATGTCTCTAGATCTGAGAGGCTTTTCGTTGTAATGTTTGATATTCAATTGTCCTGGATTTGCAATTCTTCACTAACTGTCAACATTGTTTCAGAAACTCGCATCGTTATTTTGATGCTGATGGTAAGAATCGATCCATTTGTTATGGTTAAATAGTCCAGTAACATTTAAAAAAAATAGAAAGTGTACAGTGGCATTGAAGAATTTTCAGTAATGTGACATTTCATATTATATCTAATGAATTTCCTTTCTTTAGTTTGCAATTAGTGGATTCTTAGCAAAAGTAAACCGACTTCACCTTCACTTAAAAAAGCACTGACTCATAAATTTTAACTGTGACACATGCAAGCTACTGTAGAAGTTTTACAAATTGTATGAGTGGTGGAAAATTACAGACATATCTGTACATATATGGAAGATGTGTAAAAATATAAAAAGAAAGTAAACTATATTTCAACATCGATTTTTTAAAACACTTTTATAATATAGACGTAACCTACTTTCTTTTCATATCGATTTTTCTTTACATTCTTTTAAATTTGTTTTAAATTTTTATTTCTTATAATTCTCTTCTTTTTTATTTAAATTTGCTTTAACAATTAGGAATTCTTTTTTTGTGTTGTTGAGAAGTGGAACCTCGATCACTGAATGCCTAGCATTTGAAATTGAACAATCATTATTATTCCCACATATAATTGTTCCCTCGACGATGAATTTGAAATATAATCTCAAAATTAAATCGTATTTACATAAAAAGAGTTCGAATTTTGATATTAAAACTTTAACCCAACTACCCAACACCTTTCAACAGTCTTACCGCTTAATTAGGTCTTTGATATCGCTTCATTCGGAGTTTACGTTTATAATATCGTAACAGTTCCTAGAAGCATTGCACTAGTCATCATCAGCGTTACTCAGTACAGAGGCTACCAATAGATTCTGTTTGTACTGTACGTAAGTTCTGCGAGACTCAAGCGTGTGTATCTTGGCCCGCCGATATCTCCTTCAGTCAGGAATATTTAGTCAGATGAGTAAAGTCGAACAAACGCCTTTAAGGCTTTCTATTAAGATGACTCTTTGATGTGAGCTACCGTAAAGCGCTTTCCTACTCTTCAACCTTTCCCCCTCTCCAATTCCACCACCGTCCCACTAATACCTCCCCTTTCCATCCCTGCATCCACACACTAACGTAGTACGGATATCGAATTAGAAACTCTGTTCCAAGAAAACTTATCTGAAACTTTCAAATTGTTAAGCAAAAATACTGCGGTGAAATTTTGATGCAGGGAAAATTTACCGTAATTAAATATTATTATGTCACCAGATAGTAAGTTCGAATGCTCTTAAAGAAGTTTTCTTTGTCAAAGCGGACAAAGAAAACCGAAGAGGCCCGAAGATGTTTGAAGTGACCCAAAGACGTCCGAAATGGACCGAAGAGAATCGAAGACAACCGAAGAAGCACGAATAGGACCGAAGAGGTTCAAAGACGTCCGAAGAAATGCGAAAAGGGCCGAAAAGGTTCGAAGACACCCGAAGAGGACTAAATAGACCAGAAAAGTTCCGAAGACGCCCGAATGGGACTAAATAGTTCAGAAGAGGTGCGAAGACACCCGAAGGGAACTGAAGAGGTTCGAAGAGGAGTTAAGAGGTCCGGTGAGTGGTAAATCAGAGATTACTGTGAGAATAATTTAAAAAATGTCACGTGCTATTAGAAAATCACACCGTACGAAAAGCAACTCATTACTTTCTTCTTTTATCTCCTATTTTTTGAGGATGTGACAAATGGAAAAATCTTGAATTGCCTTTGAGATTCGTTGCAAAGGATCTCGGAGTCTGCTCGAAGTGTATAAACAGAAACACGAATGAGGAAGGTGGTTGGAGTTGGAAGGGGTGGAAGGGGGTAGGCACAAGGAGATGAAGGTTGGGGGTTGAATGTACAGGGAAGCTGGAAGAGGAGGGTTTAGACGGGGCCGGGAATTTCTGAATTACTGGAAACAAACAGTTGGAAGTCAAAGCGGGATGCGTGGAACCGTTGGACGGATTGGAACAGAACAGAACTCTGTCAAACATCCCGAAACTTCTATAGTAACTATTAGTATAGATATCTGTCTTGATTGCTGAAACGTGTACTGGAAGCCGTGTTAAGGGTAGAAATTTTAAAGAAGAAAGTTCTCCGAAGAAAATTATTGGGAACGAGAATATTCTCAAGAAAATTAAAAAATTTTATAATTTGAGGATTATAAAATAGTCAATGAAAATTTTGATGAATCCACAACTGTTTTCGAATTCTACACGAAAAGAACTTCAGATTTTATAAAATGTTATGAGATATTTTAAAACTTTTAGCGTATCCTAAAGTCGATAACAGTCAAGGAAAGTAATTATTAAATATTTCTTCAATACACTCATCTTCCAATCTTTGATCCCGAGATTTAATTCCCAAGACCAATAGTTCCGAAACAAAGTTTCTTTTTCTGACTATGAAGATTCAGAGTATAGAAATTTGCCTCTCGCTCCCCGTCATCCATTGGAAGTACCCTCAGCGACTTGATCCGCTCCCTTAGCAAGTTACCTCTTCGTTACCGTCTCTTTAGTATCACATGAACCAATAAACATCTTCTTTGATGTCGAGCGCATTAATTAGTAAACGACAAAATTGTATTTAAACAATGCCGGGAAGGTCGAGAGAGACAGAGAGAGAAAGACGGAGGAAAGTAGACGTTCAAACAAACGGCGGCGGAGTAATGCGAAAGGAAACTGACGGGGACGAGGAGACTAGGGAAAGAGAGACGAGGCGGGTTGACTTATGCGAAAACAGAGCTACAGATAGATCCTGCTAATTCCTGAATCTCTTACCCTCTCAATAATTGTCGAGCATAATGCTGCTTTTCCCTCTTGATACTCAAATTAAAAGACCCGCTTTCCGGGCCGGAAGTAATTACAAGGGTGCGATTTTTAAAAAATTCACATATTTTTTTTTCGAAAAATATCTGCCATTTTGTTATTTATGCATATATATATATATTAAAAATTGCTGTTTTACGCAAAAGCCAGTGTCGTATTTCGAATATCGATTTGTCCACAAACATTTTGTTGCCCCACTGTGCGGAGTTTCAATTATTTAATTTCTTTGAGAAGTCGCAATTATAGTTGCGAATAAAATTAGATTTGAAATTATTGATGATGGAAAAATTGACGCAGGTTTACACTCCATTACTTGGGTAGGTAAACGGAAGATTTTATGACTAATTAATATCCCTGTTGATGTTTCTCTTGCGATGAAGCTTCGTCAATAGAGAAACTTTGAAAGTACGATTGCTGGCGGTGTCGAGAAGCAGAAGTTTCGATAGTTGACGAACGGAAGCGAGCATTTCTAGAAGGGTGATATTTATTTCTAAGTAATGGAGTAAGTGAAGATATTGACTTTCAAGGAAAATAATTATGCTTATTAACTTCTAGTAAAAGAAATATGAACAGTACTATTCAGAAGTAGAGTTCTCTTTTATTTTTCGTTTATTTTAAATGTTCATCCATTCTATAAGATAAGAATTCAATTTTTTCTTCCGAATGGATCGGATTGGCTGTTTTAAAAACCTCTGAGATCTTATAATTTACACGAAATATTTTGAAATCGCTCGAAATCTTGTTTTATGTTTGTATTCTGAAATCAACGTATATGTAATATGCCTAATTTAGAATTCCTAATATTCTCTCTAACTTTCTCTGTATATCTCCGTCCGTTTGAATAAATCCGATCAAAAGAGAATGCAGACCAGAAGACAACGTCCAAATATTATTATAGTCCAGGAAAAGACGTTGAACGTCTAGATTGTTTAATTTTCCTTTAGCGTCACTGCTGTCGACTGTGTGATTAAATTCAAGACTGGAATCTACCTCCCTTTAGTTTTCCGTTTGATGGCGAAACTACACAGCTAAATGTTTCTGATTTGTCGGCATGATACTGGTTAGAAGCTATACCCAGAAGTCTTGAACTCAGGAACAAAGTTAGTCGATTAGTCTGTGGAGTGTGTAAAGTTGTCAGTTAACGAATCAGGGAAAGGGATTAATATCCTCTCTAATCAGTCTAATCGCTCTACTCTCTTATATGCAAAGAGGTTTTTTAAAAATCAACAAGTGTCAAATATATTTCAGTAGAGTAATTTTTATCTTTGTAACAGTTAACTTTAACTCTAATTGATTTCAGCTATGTAACATCTTTCCGTTAACGATTTATAAATGTGATTAATTAATCAACTTAACAAAAACGATGTTCCAAATTATTATGTTAAAAATAAAATTTTTGATATTGTACAGGGTCCTCCCGAATTTTTAAAGCGTGTAAAGAAGAACAGATCATGCTTCAGAAGCATTTTTCCTTTTTTGGAACTCGTAGAGAATACATTCTCATATTTTTGCATACTGCATATATTTAAATTTTATATAAAACTTCACTCAATGAAAAAAAAGTAAAAAAAAATCTAGAATTAATTTATACACCTAATATTGTTCAATTTCATAAGGTTTTATAATTTTCACACACAAATGCAACTTGTAAAATTGCCAGCGCAGTTTAATTCCATTTTCTATGAACTAGTTTACCAAAAATCGATAGATAAGTAAAAAGATAATTTTTATAATATTAATATGCGCAGATGCACTTTGTAAAATGACTTGTAGCAACTTGTATGTTATTCTTCACAGTTACTCGGGAAAAGTTGGATAATGCGTTTGCTTTCTCTTAAAATCCACAAAATGCGAAACTTAAGAATTGAAGCGGTGTATTTAATTTGAGCACCTTTTTCTTAAATTATATGAAGTATGAATGTGAGACGCGAATAGCAAAACCAATCAGTTTGTATAATTTGATCAGAAGAGTGGGGAGCGGGGAGAGGCTTGGTGACAAGCGAGCTGGTACGATTGTTGAAATCAATTAAACTGTAAAACAATACTTCAATTACTTTAGTTGAAGTTTTATACAATTACCGTAGCTGAATGAATTTTAAATAAAATATACTTGATTTTTTAACCAAATAGTTGAATATTCAATCAAAAGTAGTTGAATTTTCAATTTTATTTATTTTAATATTCTCGATATATTCGAATTTGTATTAATTTCGTGGCGAATAGTTATTTCAAATTTTATATATGCATGTATTTATCAAATGTTGATTAATTCCAACGATCTATGTGTTTACATTTTGCGGTCTTTGTTAGGAATAATAAATGTACTTATTGTCTCTAATTTAACCGTTGTGTGAAGTCATAAATCTTATTAAAAATTGCATTCTTCAATCTTCCCTATTTATAATTTTCACTGATATTATTGTTCGAGTAAATTTATTTTTGATTTCTCTCATTTGAAAAATAGTCTTAATAAATATAAAAATCTAGAGCTGTCGAGCATACGCGAATGTACCAAAATCCCAAGATTTAGGGTTGATTACAGAATGGAAGTTCATTAGACACAACACAAAATGTCACACTACCTAAAACTAAGCAACGTCAGTGTTATTTTTATACTTTTTTTAAATATTGCTGGACTATGTAGTGATAATGAATGGCTCGACAGTCTCATCACCCATATCAAAAGAAAGATGGGGGTATCAGAAACAGTGCTGATAGTTAGTGAAGATTTGCAAATCCAGGACAACCCAATATCAAGCATCATAGCAAGAATCCAGCATGAAATTCCGAGTCAGGTAATCAGTTTACGTCCTGAAACTTCCAAAACAAGAGAGTCTATAATCCATGGATTATCACATAAAAGTTTGAAAACGCTCTTCATCGTGATTCAATTAACAAAAAACAATCTACAAAACTCAGAAAATGCTGATACACTCCAATTCCTTCATCAGCTATTAGCATACAAAGTTCGACCCAAGTGTTTGATGATTGCCATACCCGAGAAAGGAAAACTCATTCTCAGCTACGAGAAGCTACTACAGTACATGTGGTCCAACTATTTTCTCGATTTCACAATTCTTGAGGTTGTAGACAAAACCGAAAATAGTTTGCACCGGAAGCATCGAGTAATTAAGTGGCTGCATCATTTCAATCCCTTCACTGGTATCTACACAAGACAAGAGTACACAAAGAAAACCAAACTCTTTCCGAACAAACTCCTGGATTTGAACGGGTATGAGATGAAGGTGGGTTCCTTCCACTATCCCCCGAACGTTTATGTAAAACGCAACTCCTCAGGATATCCTGTTGAAGTTTATGGACCTGATGCTCTAGTCGCCAAAGTCCTTTCTCAAAAGATGAATTTTAAATTATCGGAAGTTCCATCTCGAGAGGAATGGTTCGGAAATTATCATTGCCACATGCAAAGCAAGAGAACTGGACTCATGTATTTACTTGCAAACAACGCAATTCGTTTCTTTAATGTTCATGGCGGATTGGTCGTTAATTGCGCTCAGCAAACTGTGCAAAGTGTAAGTATGGGATCAAATTCTATTTGTGTTTTGATACCAACTATAACTCCCAAAATTGATAGCGTATCGCTTACGGTGAATTGGATTTACTTGGTTTTACTGATACTAATGATCCGGATGATCACAATCTGCTTGAAATTCAATAAAGATCTTTGGTCCTGGTTTGATATCCTGCGAGAAACTTTAGGATTTTCAGTGCCTCGCGAACCTACGAAATTATCGGAAAGGATTGTATTTGTCACGATTCTCCTGGCATTCTTCATATTGTCCTCTAATATCTTCGCATTGCTCACAGATACGAAACTTACGAAAAAGGCTGATGTGCCTATTGACACACTGGAGGAATTAAACAAAACAAATCTCATTCCGTTCATGTTGAACAGTTATTTGTATACAATGAAGCAACAAAATGAATCGGTTTATCAAGCAATAGCTAAAAAATCAAGAATTGTTTTGAAAAATCAAGAATGCATTGATATGCTGTTGCAAGGAAAGAATGTAGCTTGCATTCTTAGAAAATCGACTGCGTTAATTGCAATCAGGGAACAGGTTCATTCAAAAAATAATACAGCGATGAAGATGATGAAGGAATGCGTGTTTCCTATGTTGAAGAGCATTTACTTCGAACCGAAATCGCCGTTTCTAAAGGGAGTTGATCCAATTATACTAAGGATGATACAGTCTGGTCTGATTTATCCATGGGAAGAGCAGTTTTCGCTTTCTGCAATAAAGTCCAATCGATGGGAAGAAGAAGAAGAATCAGTCAGTATTCTTATACCGCTAGTTTTCTTCATCACTCTCGGATTTTCTCTTTCGATTTTGGTTTTCATTGGTGAACTGTTGATAAAATACATGGAAACATATATCCGTGAGTGCGTTTTCTTCTTATCACGTGGAAGTGTATATTTTTAAAATGATTTTGTTTAACCCTTGGCCAAAGTTGACCTTTTTATACCGGAGTTAATAAAGCGTCAGAAAAACGTTCCGTATTTGGCTTATGAGTCAGATATTTTGACTTGCCTTTAAAAACCATGAAGAAAATTCGGACAGAAGTGTTCCATTTTCTTTGATTGATTTAGATTGATTGATTAATTGATACACTCGGTATTTTCACTTGAAACGTCAGTAAATCAATATTCTTATTTTCTAAGGTGTGAATTACTGAATCATAAAAACAAATAAGTAGATCGAGTTTACTGTACTAAAATTGTTAAAAAATCGATAAAGTCTCTTAACATTCTTTAAAGAATAGATACATAGTTTTTATTGGATATTATATTTAAAATTCATACCTTTCTGTAGTTTCAATCCATAAGTTCACTTTGTAAAATTGCTAGCACAATTTATTTCCATTTTCGATAAATGAGTTTAACACTAATCAATAGATAAGTTTCCTTCCATATTTTCAAACTGTATAAATTTTTGTTATTTTAATGCATAAATGCATATTGTAAAATGGCTACCGGAGTTTGTATTCCTCACAGAGTTACTAGTTGCAACTAAACGTATAAAAAATACCTATTTTTCTTGTTATTTATTAAATATTCCCAACTTGTCTGCACCTTACGAAACTATTATATGAATCAGAAATTATCACCACAGGGGATTATCTTTGTATTACAAATATCAATCATAACCGTACTGGTAAGCTTTTTTCTCTCTGGATTTTGTCATCAATACCAAAGAACATTTTTTATCAGACGACATCGCCTATTCAAATGGCATTAGTCTCGGTGATTGTTTAAGCATTTGATTGACAGCAATGAGAATATAAACGTTCCTGTATCCATCTATTAATACCTGCAAATATTCCAGCAAAGCCTAACACGTTTGATTGATTTAAACAGCTCCCCCGTCTTATCCTCCGACAGATACAAATGAATCGGATGCGCTATCCGGGCGTTCTATGGGTGTAATCCTTTAAAGGGATATTCGGTCTCTGTTTCGCTTCGGTTAAGCTATATAAATAGACGTGGGATGTTTGCAATCAGCGCCGGCCGTTCAAGGCAGACAAAGTTGGGGGTGGGACCTGGCCATTTGAAAATGAGTCCCCCGGCAGACCTCCAACCTCTGTAGGTTTCACCCTTAATTTTGATAGGGGGCGCATCGATAGCCAAGTTCATGGCACGCGATACCCTTTCTCCCAATCCCTCAAAGGTTGTCTAACCTTGTACGAAGGGGTGAAGCAGGACTCATTAGGATTCAGCCTCCCGGGAACAATCTGTTGCAGTTTCAGTATAATTGAGTTGCTCCATCCAGCACTTGAGTTTTTTATTTGTGGAGGCCTTTTGATCTGATTGAGATGTTTCTGATTTCTTTTCAGATTCTGATAGAGTTTATCGCCTTCTTTTGCAAGCCTTCCTACCTCCCCCCATCCGTCACTTTAAAAAACCCTCTTAATATTCTTCTTCCTCTGAAAAATCTGATGTTAGTAGAAATCGTAAAATTCTGGTATTAAAGAATGTTAAAAAATAAATGCAAGCTGTTTTAATGTTTATCATGAATCTCCCTCAGATTCGTTTAAAGAAAAAGAGTTCGTTGCGGCTTACGCGTCAAGTCCGCATCCACTTGCGGTCCGTAATTGCTGAAAACAGTACGCACGCGTGGTTTGCATGATCATGCATATTTGCGACAGGCCGATTGGCCAAGGCATCAATGTTAACTGCGTAGCAACGTATGACCAATGGGGCGAAGTAGAGACGCTTATATCTGGCAGGCCACAAAGCCATTTTCGAGCGACCACAATGCGCGCTGCAGAAAACACGTACGCGCGTCTATCCATCGAGGCTCGACTCACGCAATATGCGCTTACGTGCTCTCAGAAAATTCCCTCTAACCGCACTTATTAAGACGTCGTTGTTGGAATTTAAAGTACTTTTACGAACGCTACTCTTCGGGAATACATCATCTGCGGAAACAATCTGTCAAGAAAGACTGGGGATTTGTCCATACTGCCCATTTTATATTCTACACTGTAAACAATTGAATAGTTAAAAAATTGTGTAATTATGTATTATGTCCGCTGCAACTCATTTGTTCGCCGGAGATTCAATTGGACCTAAACTGCTAATTCAAAAAAGTTGATATACGTCCATGTGTATAAACCAAACGACATTGCTAACTCAGAAAGAAACTTAAATAAATGTTAGGAAATAGAATAAGAATAGAAATAAAATAGCTTAGGGGAAAGAAAAAAAAATCTTGGCTTTGAAATAATCAGACTCACGTCTGACTACGGCGCGGCGAAGACCCTTTCCACTTACGCTGCGAGTGTAGCAGAGCGGGGATGTGAGCAAGCGCGGCGATCGAGAAAATGAATCTCGCGCATATCCCTCCATCCGGCTCAACCCCCACTCATGGTCTTCCACTCAACCCTTGAGCGTTAAATGGGTGCGCTTGACTCAAAATCGGCTGATTAGTTGAGGCTGGTCTCTGGGTATATCGTACGTCCTACAATCGGGACGATCTATGATCAACGCATCTACTACAGTAAAGAGATTAGATAAATAAACCAATCAAAACCATCTATAGCAACTATATTAAGACAACCAATCCAAAATATCCTACTCTCCAAGGGAGGCCGGCATACCGGCCATCTCTGTTCCTTCTTCTCCTCATTGAGACGAGCGGTATACCGATTCGCTCTCAATAGACTTTTCCACTATCAAAAACTAATTCCTAACTTCCCATTGGGCAGAAAATTGCAAAAAGTTTTCAGAACGTTCTAAAAACTTCTTGCAATATTTTGCCCACTGGGTTCGTAACATCATCCCACACTCACTCACTCTCACCATGCTACGTTCCCTACTTATACCAACCTACCTACCATCAACTACCCTATTAAAAAAAATTTGAAGATGTAAGATTTACAGAGCCTGGTTACACCAAGGACGTAACTAGAGTAAATCGTGAATGAGTAGCGTAATGTTAGGTACCGAAAGAAGCGTAAAAACAGGGCTACCAACATTTCTAGAATTAATTCTGAATCGTCGGTAATCGTTGCCACAAGGTAATGCAACCCTACTTTACCGACGAATCAGAATTAATTCTAAAAATGTTGGTAGCCCTGCTATTACGCTTCTTTCGATACCTAACTTTACGCTACTCTTTCACGATTTACTCTAGTTACGTCCTCGGTGTGACCAGGCTCATATAGTAATAATCACTTGACGTCTTTCTTTGGTGAAGACTCTTGCGAACCTCTTCTTCGCTGAAGAATGCAAGTAAATCCGGTTACAGAAACGAGTCGTAAAGCAGCCGAAATAAGAATTGAATTTCTTCGCTTTGGGATTTATTAATCTGGGTCTCTCTTGAAAATGTTGAAATGATTGGGTCTCTTTAAAACAAGAGGAGTACGTCTGGATTCCGGTTGTACATATGATATCTTGCACGATGGACCATAGTGACAGCGAGAGTGGACGCCTGGGGCGCTGCCGGATGCTTTTGCAGTCCCGCAGTAGGCTAACTACGGTAGAAAGTAGGTCCCTTCTCTTTCTTTCTCTCTGTCTCTGTCTCTCTCTCTCTTTCACTCAAATAGTAACTGACTTGCCACGAGATGCGGTCATGACGAGTTCAAGCTTCACCGGGAAATGCACTCAAGGCGTAAAGAACCAAATCAACATTAATGAGCGGGAAACGATCCCGAGCTACCGTGTGCTTGATTTGAATCTTGGTACTGAAAAATACTCATTTGAATACTGAGTTGTTATGCAAAATGGGATTACGAAGATGTTTTGTGTATTGAATAAACATTTTTTATCAAACTTATAGGGGTTTTATAGAATTCTAATCAATTTTATGGGATTTTACGAGATTTTATTTTATTATTTCTCAAATAAAGATGTAAATCAAAAGGGACATAAGTGTCCTTTCATCTCAATGAATCTCAAAACTGCAGCGTCATCCTTTCATCAGTTCGTCATTTCTTCTTTCGACGAGTTGTTTCAAAGTCAGGAAAGAGTCGTAAAGCCGCAAAATGGATATCTGGCAAGCGAGTTTCTACGCCCGGCAGTAAAACTGCCTGACAGTGGCACACCAAAGTAAATGTTATAACAAACAGCGGGACGCCCCGCTATTTAACATTATTTAGTTTGCTTTGTGAGCGTTTACACATTGGCTGCCTACTTTTTCCTATGGATATTTGATGTGCCGGTCTCAGCCAAATAGACTCTCGTGTTTGTTTTCTAGGTGGCAGTACGGCCCAGAAAATATGTCTGATCAACTGATTGGTCCACGGCTTTGTCAATATTCGACTACTGTTTATAAATTTACACACTGTGCTTTACTGAAAATATTTTTAAAAATTTTTTATGTTTTGACAATGAAAATAAACTGAAGATAGTTTTAAAACTTGGCATATATTCAAACATTTCACGTAATTTCCAAAAAAAAATCAATCAGGTTGTCGACAAAAAAAACAGGACTTTATATGTTACAGATATTTTTTCCTACTTTAAGAGGTTTTAATTACTACAAGGAAGATCAATAAGGAAGATTATATATAAAATCTCTGACATATTGTCAGAGATTATCGAAGCTTCAATCTCGTGTCTTGAACTCGTTGAATTTGAGCTTTTATTTTTCTTTAGATTCTAAAGGATGACCAAACGATGGAAATTGTCCAAGCCAGCTTCGTTAGTTTTAATTAGAAACATAATTCGTTATGTTAATTCACGTGGAAGGAATAGACATCAGACAGAATAGACAAGCTGCTGTCAGTTAGTTTGTGTTGACTGCGGCTTCCGCATCTGAGAAGGATGAAAGGTACTTGGATGCTCTTTTATTCGAGAGGATTACTCGAATCAATTTTCGAATTACAACACGGACTCGTCTTGGACTTGATCGACGTTACTGGACCGCGACCCATACTTTCTCATTCTCATTCGGTAGCTGGAGCAAGTCGCTGATAGTAATCAGCCATCGTAAACAGTTATGACGTTAGACAGGCGTTATTTCATATTTTATACGAAATGAATGTCGATGGAGTGGTTGCATAAAATTAGATTTGCTATTTTACGCCAAAGGCAGTCCGCAATAAAGAGACTCGCTCGACGCATCCACTTTCAGATTGTATCTTCTGATTTCCAGGCCTTTCAGGAAGCATGGCGATAAAATTGGAACGAGATGAAAATTGCCGAGATCAGAAAAGATTGTCCGCCAGTTTAGATATTAAAGTTCTTTTTAAAAGTTTTCCAAGTTCAGAAGATTTTAAAAGGACTCAACATTTTTTTTGAAGGAATTCTGGAGATTTCGAAGTGTTTTAAGGCATTCAAAACGATTTCCAAGAACTCTAATCGATTTAATAGGTTTTCAGGAATTTTTATAAAATGATAGGGATTTTTCGACTGGATTATTGTTAAACTCTATTCCTGATTGTGTGTCTGCATGTGTGTTTGTTTGAATTTGTGTATATGTCATTTACCACTGTTTATTGTGATGCTTCGACCTGAATGTGCATCTCTGTAAATGAGCGGACGAGGATACAGCAGCGAGAAGAGGAAAAACGACTTTACATCGTGCCACGGGTGTACGGGGTACTCGGGTCTGCCCTAACAATTATCTCTAATGGCGCACTATACTATAAATCGACATGTGCATACCCGGCTGGCGATGAAATCTGCCGCGGACTCAGGATGGAAGAAAATAGAAACCGCTCTCCGGGCCTCACCGCTCGAAGAAGGAATCTACCGGTTGTGTAAGTAGCGGCACCTGACTGCAATGCCGATGGTCTAGGATGAAAAGAGGAAAGAAAGATAAGGAAAAAACACTAAAATGGAGTCGAAAAATCAACTACCTCTTTTACTGCTTTTTATATAACGTTCACTATTTTGTGTAATACTTTAATTTAAATCCATTTGACTTTACTTTATCTCCTTGTTAAATTAAGATTTTGTCATTTTTATACTATCTGGTCTTATCTTCTCTGGACATTATCTCCTTTGATATTTTTTTAAAGTTCGTATTCCCTAGATGCTGAGACGTTATTTATTTACCAAGACATTCGAAGCTTTTACAAAATTTCGAGATTAGTAAGCATTAATGTTAATTACGAAAATTATTTAGATTCGGAATGTAAAGACGACCTTTAAGACGATAAATCATCTTACAGGAGCATAAAATAAAAAAAAGCATAAAATCTTACAGATTTATCTGTAAATACACGATCACAGCCACGTCTTTGTAAAGCCGATTACATCCTACGTAATAATTATGAGTTTACTCAACATTATTATTTCTCCAGCTTTATCTCACTATTTTTCAATTAGTTATATTAACTGGGGCTCTACAAGTGGTTTTTACCACGGAGCGAAAACGGTCATTAAAGTACATAATACAAAGTTCCCAGTCTTTATTAACAAGTTCCACTTGGCAATTATTGCTTTAAAATCATCTAGTTTGTGAACAGACACCTTCTTTACTTAAGAACTTGTTAATAGATCTAAACTCGAGAGGTTTGTGAAATGCAAGGGAATGGGGAAACGAACCATATCATGAACTGATTGTATGCTAGGCCTGACAAGGAAATTGAAGGTATAAATTATTTTAATACAAGATGCAAGGCAAATGATATTGAAGAGAATTATTTCTTAATACGCACATATAATTACAGTCATCATACTACCTATTGTCATTAAAAAATGTGAAAAGGTGAAACCAATTTAAACCAGGAGAGTGGAGATACTAATTGTACGAGCTTTGGTCAAATACGAAAAAAAATCTGGATAAATTAATCAATTCGGGCTGAAGGGGCACCATAAGGGCAATGTTTGTTTTTGAGAATAATAAGTCTCTTGCCTTTTGAAAATAGCAGGGAATTAAATTTTACGACTCTCACGTCACCAAGTAATCTCTCGTTTCACTTGTTTCGTCATCGAGCGAAAAGGATGAATGGCGAGTTTAGGTCGGTTCGAAACGCTCGCGGCGTGCAGTAATTAGATCGTTACTATAACAATTTCCGCGTCGTTCCCTTTCATCTGGTGGCAGCGGGTCCAAACGGTTTTACGACAGGCCTTGCAGACGTTCAGCTCTTATGGTCCATTCACAGTGGCATCCGTCTGCAAAAACATGAAAGCTTCACTTTTGAAATCATAACTCTCTACCTAATCGTTGTATTTTAATTAATAGGTAGAAGGTGGTGAAATCAAAACGTCAGAATCCAGCTGAGAGACTTATAATTTACAAATAATAATTTCTCTAAAATTAACTGCATGAAGTGATTTTTAAAAAAACAGAATTTCCTCTTCATTTACTTTGTACAATTTTTGGATAAACTTCAGTAACCACAACATCAACACAATTAACTATTACCACAACTACAAGTACAAATATAAACACAAATACAATCCAAATTATAAACATAAAAAAATAACAAACAAAAAGACAACCACCAAAAGACACACAACCTTAAGCACAAAATAATACACAATCACAAATGAAACCGCAAACTTAAACAAAATTATCAACAACCCCCAACCACAAACAAACAGACAAATCCAAATACAAATACAAATAGAACCAGAAATATAAACAAAACGAGAAACAAAGGAACAACTACAAACACAAAGATAATCACAAATAGAAACACCACCTTAACCACAAACACAACGACAAATACATACACAACCACAAAGGCAATTGTCAACATAAACATAATCACAAATAGAAACCCAAAAACAAACAAAAACATCCACAAATACAACTACAAATACAAACACAATGACAAATATAAGCACAACAAATAAAAAATATAAATACAACCACAAATACAACGACAAATACATACACAACCACAAAGACAATTGTCAACATAAACATAATCACAAATAGAAACACAACCATAGTCACAAACACAATGACAAATACATACACAACCACTAAGCAAATGCAAAGATAAACACATCCTTATTTTTTCGATAATTGATAATTCCTTACAATATTTCATCCAATTTAGTAGATTCTGAACTAGTTTTCCTCCCTTTTGAATTCATGTTCCTCTATCGATTCAAGTTCCCAAATAAGTACGGAACGTCCTTAGGGCACTAGTTAGACGTTCCTACAAACAAACTTGAAGCGAAAGCGGTGAGAGGTGAACGGAGAGAGGACGCAGGAAATCCTTGGAGAGATGAGAAGAGGATTCGCAAAGGAGTTCGCTAATAGTTTAATCGGACGAGCAACATTCCAATTAACCGATCCGTTGAGATCACTCGTGTGTAGGTATTGGTTTTGCGTTCCTACACAGTGTTTATTACCCTGGTGTAAAACTATCTCTTACAAACGTGTGCAGCACAGAGGGAGAAAAATTTCGCACATAATAAAACACAAGAGAGCATTGCTGTCCAATTCATGTATTTATTCTCCCAATTAGAAATCTGTATGTGTGGGTGTGTGTATGTTTTATATATTTACGTGTAGATCTGGATATGCAACGCCTATCTTTAAATTTGTCTTCCTTATTTGCCTAGTAGAGTTCCAAAGAATGTATTGTACCAAATTTATTGTGTGACTCTAAAGGAATGTTTGAAATTTGTAAATTTACAAATTTCGACATACGTGTTATTGCTTCGATTTGTTTCTGTGTCAAAAAAAAAAAAAGAAAGTAGTAGTAGAGTTTGTGGTTTTGTTTATGTTTGTGGTCGCGAGAACTTCCTTAACTAGAGGACAACCAGAATCCCCAGGACAAGTGGTTTTCTTCCTTTGTGGATCACTTGTACAAATTACGGAAAAATAACACAAAGAATGAAGAGAATTAAATAAAATCTTCCTTGTTCGGTATTTATAGTGTAACTTTTTTTACTGGTACAATAAATTTCGTCTAGGAAAGTTATAAAAGATAAGGCAATTTAAAGCATGTGAATGTCTGTTTCTGTAATTACTTGTTTATTCGTTTCTAAAAAATTAGTTACAATATTTCGAACTAGCTTAGTTTGTACCTTATCATCACGTGCTTTGCACTTGATTCCAGTTGCTTAAGGAAACTATGTCTAAAACGGTCAGTTTTTAATAAATATTAGGAAAAACCAATTGATAATTACTCTTATGTCGATCCATGGGGATCACGAGCACAAAGAAATTTATCATCAATAGTTCCTGCTAAGTGTTGGATTTCCCTGTAGAAAAGTAGATACAATGAAATGCAATACACTGTACAATTTTTGAAGTGATGAATGAATTTTAAAAGCATAATTTTGTGAATGCCTTATAATGCTCATATTTAAATTAGACATGATTATAAATATCATAAACCAAATGTTTACCTGATGAAGCACAAATTTATTCATATAAAATCACAGAAAGGATTAAGAGAATAAAGTAAAATCTTCCTTCCATTATCTACAAGTTATTTTATTTTACTTGAACACTTTACGCGAAAGATTATTCTGAAGAAAATGAGTATAAACACTGCGGTATCTAGATATTTTGTGACTCTTTTATTGGTAACATAAAGTTCAACGGTAACATAATTAGAATATAAACATCATAAACTGAAATAAATAACTAATTTAAATATTATTTGTCTGTCTAGGCGAGTCTGTCTAGGTATCGCTACTGTATTTGAATTCGTGAAAAATGTAACAGGTAAATCAAAATATGTGGTAAATAACGCGAAAAAAATAACATGAGGAAAATTACATCCGAACCAGCAGGTACTAAAAAAACAAAGCAGTAAATATGATAAACATTAATTCTTCAAATATTGCATCTATGTAATTTTGTAACTAGGATTCTAGGAGATGGTTTTGATCTTTTTTTAAATTCCGAAGGTCTTGACAGCTAATTTCATTAAATCAGCTAATCTTAATAAATCATTAGGAAAAACCAATTAAACAACACTGTTTATTTCAGATATATATTTATTGCAGGTGAATACAATGAGGACAATTACTTTTATGTTAATTTGATTAACATATGATTTTTGGATAAGTACCTACATATTTCACATAATGCAACACTTCAACCTCACATTTTGCTTTCTAATCGTTCATCATGCTTGTTCTTGTTGATCCACTCTACGTATGTATGATGATAGACTTTTGTAAATAAATCAGGATAGTTTGGATGTGGATAGCTTGCACTTCCAACCATAATACCAAGCAGGTGATTATTTGCAACCAAAGGATTACCAGAATCACCATAGCAAGAGATTTTCATTCCATAGGAATCACGAGCACAAATAATTGTATCATCAATGCGTTCTGCTAATTTTGGGTACTTCCTCTTACAAAGGTTGTCGGCAATTATTGACAGACCTATTGATTGTAATTCTCGACGAAACACTGGTGTAGCCCTGTAATCACAGGGAGGGGGGGACAAATGTTTTTAGTGCTTGTTTTCAGTGGTGTGTTTACATCTTAAAGTCAATACACTTTTAATTACAGTAACGAACTAAAATCTATTAAGAAAAACTTAAATATTCCAGTTAGATCAAAAGTTAAAGTTGTTAAAAACAATAATTATGATAAAAATTGATAACGTACTTTCCTGGTTCAAAACCTGTGCATCCCCAGCCACTAGTTACTGGGAGAGAATTATCTGGATTTTCTCCAATGTGCAGTGGAATTGGTCGATTGCCAGAACGGACAAAGTCGATAGCCGGAGAAATTTGAATCATGGCAAGATCATTCTTCTTCAATTGTGGATTATACTGTTCATGGACTGTAATGCGGGTTACATTGTGAATTATTCCTTGACCGACATGTACTGAATTAGACACCACCTGGTACTTCGCAGGCGTTGCGACACAAAAGCCAGAAGTTATAATATCAATTGGCGATAATATTGTTCCAGCACAGTACCATTCTTTGCCATTATTTAGTATTTGAACTACGTATGGCACTTGATGAATTGAATCTACGCCAACTCGAGAACGAGTAAAATTAACTAATCGTTTCTTGCGGACTTGCGTGTCTAATGATTTCTCTGCAAAAATCGTGCAATTACATCATACATATTAATGGATGTTTTATACAATAAATATATATTATGTTATGTCTTAGATATGCTTACCTGTTGAAGCACAAATTTCTTCCGGTAAAATTACAGAAAGGATTAAAAGGATAAAGTAAAAACTTCCTTCCATTTTTTACTAATTATTTTATCTGACTAGAAAACTTGACACGAAATATGAGATTATTTTGAAAACAGTGAGTCTCTTCTCTATTCACATTATGACTTTATTATTGGTATCATAAATTTCGATTATGAAAGTGATAAGATGTGGTGGAAAATCATAACATGTAAATTTTTTATTGTTGTTTAACTTTGCTTTATCTTTTTTACGAAATTTTCTTAAATATTTCGAAATATAAACTTCTGTTGTATAAAAATCGCACACATCAAACCACTGAAGTGAGTATTGTATATGTATGTGTATTTTAATTAGTGATGCCTGTCATCTCTTGAAATTCTGAAAAAAAGTTGTAACTAAAGGAACAAGATTCATGACTTTTTCGAATTTTCAAATATCAACTTTAAACAGGTCGGTTATTTTCATACACTAATTGTTATTTTATATAAAAAGAGGTGAATAAAATCCTTACCAGCAAACACTAAAAAACCAAATATCATAAACCAAATTTTTACCTGTTGAAGCCCAGATTTCTTTAGCTAAAATTACAGAAAGAATTGAGAGGATAAAGTAAAACCTTCCTTCCATTTTTTACTAGTTATTTTATTTTACTTGAACACTTAATACGAAAGTTGAAATTATTCTGAATAAAATCAGCGATAGTTTCGTTATCTATATTATAACTTTTTTATTGCTAACATAAAATTCGTGTATTATAATTTATAATTTCAGGCACGGATGATATACAAAAAGATCTTATTGTGTTTTTTCTTCTTTTATTTATTAGACTCCTAACTTCTCAAAATAATTAATACAACATGTAATTGAAATATAAAGTTATAAATATCATAGAATGAGATAAATAACTAATTTAAATAATGTTTGCCAATCCAGACGAGTGGAAAAATTTCACTGCTTAGTGGAATTATGTCTAACACGGCCTTTCCGATGAAATGGACAGTAACCAGTTCCATAACACTTTTTATTACAATTATATTTATTGCCGATGAAGATAATTAGGAAGAAGATCTTCTAAAATAATACGAACATATTTCATATAATTCAACAACTTCAACTTCAATGCTGCTTTCTAATGCCGGTGATGTAAGTTTCTGTGAATCCAGTCTATATATTTATGATGATAAACCTTGAGAAAAACATCAGGAAACTTTGGATCTGGAAATTTTGAACTCCAAACCATAATCCCCACCAGGTAATTATTTGCGACTAAAGGATCACCAGAATCACCATAGCAAGAGGTTTTCGATCCAAAGGGATCACGAGTACAAATTAGTGTGTCGTCAATGTGTTTTGCATCAACCGGGTACAATTTTTTACAAAGGTTTTCGTTAATTATTGGTACCGCCACTGACTGTAATTCATCAGGAAACACCATTTCACCCCTGAAACCATGGGAAGGAGATAAGAATTTTGTGTGTCTAAATAATATGAATAATACAGGAATATTAAAGTTCAAGTGATTTTAGTTTTTCAGAATTTCAAAAAGTACTTTAAAAATATTTTAACATTGTTCTTCTTCAACCCCACGTGACATGTGCCTTTCTGGACTTCAAAGTGATATACGCCCTTTTTAACCCTCGACCAAATGAATCCCATGACTATAAGCCCTTCTTAACCACTACGTTACCATGTCTACTCTCCACCACGTAACCCCCATAACAATACGCCCTTCTTAACCCCTTTCGACCTTATGACCCCCCGCGTTTCATACGCCCTTCATTGTCTTCCTTTAGTAAAAATAAAATAAAAATAAAATTTGTTCAATGTCAATATAAACTACCCTGGCGGAAGGTTCGGATTGAAATTCATTCTGAACCAATCCGAAAATTTCCGAATCATTCCGGAATTTGTGTCCGAACCAAACAGTTTATTTCCGGTCTAATCCGAAGGATGTTTTCAAACCTTTTCAATCCTTTTTAATCTGTGTCTCAACTCCAAATTTAATCCGAATGAATCCGAAGCTTACCTTTTAATCATTGTTAATCTATGGCCCCTAATCCGAATGAATCCGAAATCTATCCGAATACACTTTTTAATCCAAATGAATTCGAACACACTTTTCAATCCGTCCGTCTAATCCGATTGAATCCGAAACTAAACCGATATCACATTTCAATCCGAACGATCAGTCCGAATGAATCCAAGCCTCATCAAAAAAGATTTTTTAATCCTTTTTAATCCTTTCCAATCCGTCAGTCTCTACAAAGTTAAAGCCGAATGAATCCTACTTTAAACCGAATGAATCCGATTCTAATCCGAACAAAGTTTCAATCCGATTTCCAATCCGAATGAATCCAAGAAAATTACGAAATACTTTCAATCCTTTTCAATCCGTAACACTTTTCAATCCGTTATCCCAATCCGAATTAATCCGAAATCAATCCGAACTACTTTCAATCCTTTCTAATACGTAGCTTTAATCCGAATGAATCCGAAACCAATCCGAACTTATTTTCATTCGGATTGAAATCCTTCCTTAAACCTCGGATTAGATCTGATTCATTCGGGTTGAAATCCTTTCTTTGACTTCGGATTAGATCGGTTTCATTCGGATTAAAATTCTTCCTTTAACCTCGGATTCAGTCGGATAAAAATCGAGAATAGACCTCGGATTAGGTCGGATTAGAATCGTTTTTTTCATTTCGGATTAAATCGGATAGGAATCTTTAGATTGACCTCGGATTGATTAGGATAGGAATCTTTGATCGGACTTCGGATTAGATCGGAATGAAACTGTTTGCTTCGGATACAAATTCCGGAATGAAGTTGATTCAAAAGGATACATTTTTATCTATCCGAACCTTCCGCCAGGGTATCATAAAATTATAAAAAACTAAAATAATTAAATGAATAATAATTCTTTATAAGAATATTGATTCAAAATAAAATTTTCTCAAAATTAATCTAAAAAGATTTAAGTCAGTTGTACATATAATGTAATCAAAAAAGAAATAACAAAATTGTATATAAAACGGTTGGCGCGCAAGGGGGCAACAACAATAATAATAATAATAATAATAATTTACCTTGGTGTGTGGCCAATGCATCCCCAGCCACTAACTACTGGAATAAAAGTAATTAAATTTTCTGCTCTGTGCAGTTGAATTGGTCGATTGTCTGACTGGGCGAAGTTGATAGGTGGAGAAATTGTAATCAAGCCAATATCATGTTTACTGCTTTCATCATCATAGTGTTCGTGAACTAATCTGTGTGTTATATTGTGATACATTCCACGTTTGACATGTGCTGAATTAGATAGAACAGTGTACTTCACATTTTCAATATTAATGCAATGAGCAGCAGTTAGAATATCAATGGGCGATAGTATAGTACCTGAACATTTATGTTCCTCGTTAACTAATATGTTAACTATGTAGGGCACCTGCTTAATTGAATGAATTGAATTTCGGCGCCCACTATGATCAACTAACCGTTTCTTACGTATCAAATGAGAATTAAATGATTTATCTGTAAGAATTATGCTTATTAATTTATCATACAGTAAACCAAAATGCGTGCTAAGCGCGCGACGATTTTATTTTCCTTGTTACTGCAAGTCGTTTAAAAGCCAATAATTTTTGCAACCATATAATGAACCTATGCCAGATTTTTGAAAAATTTTGTGACACCACACTTTTTTTTAGAGAAAAATTTCAAAACTTTAAAATTCTTATACGAATTTTAAAGTTTATCTGAGAATTTTATTGATGGATTTCAAAAGATTTATGATTTTGAAGATTTTTATGGAATTTTAGGTGATTTCGAAGTTTTCTGGTGAAATTTTAAAGGAGGATCAAATAAATTTTATAAAAAATAGAATTTGGGGTATTTTTATTTTGTTCTTTTACACAAATATTATTATTATGGTTATTAAAATTTATCCATATTCTTACCTGTTGAAGAGCGGATTTCTGCAGGAAAAATCACAAAAAGGATTAAAAATATTAAGTAAAATATTCCTTCCATTTTTGCACTAATTATTTTTTCTTACTAGAACACTTGACATGAATGATGAAATCATTCTGATGAAAATTAATAGCAATCTCAGTATCGAGAAGTAAATTTTTTTATTATTCGTATAAATTTAGATACTGAAAGTCAACATTGAAAACAATAGCATATATCTGTAATTAAAAATGTAACTTTGTCACGAGTTTTGAAAGATTCTACTGATAAGGTTTTTGATGACATAAAAAAATAAAGTCTTACAAATATTTGAAACGTATAATTCAAGAATTTTTAAAAGTTTAAATAAAATTTTCAAGGGTACTAAATGACTAAAACATTTTAAGCGAATTGGAGGAATTTAATAAATTTGAAAAGATTTCATTAATTTAAAAAAACTTCAAATATTGAAAAGGATTTCAAGAGAGTTCAGCAGGTTTAAAGAATTTTGAAAGATTTAAACTATCCATTTTAAAAAATGACAGGGAATTTCAAAAGATTTAAAAAGAGTTAAAAGATTTTTAAGATTTCAGATTTTGGTCAAGCTAATCAAATTTTGATGGAGTTGAAAAGAATTCAATTTTATTATGGTTATTATTTATTTCTTATTTAGTTTTGTAGTTTGCTATAAGTTATTATAGAATCACTGACTTGAATTCAAGAATTACAGGTCGGAGGGGATAAAAATTATGAGCTTCTCGTCTCTTGAAAGTACCTGGGACGATTCCTTATAAATTTCTCGTCCCTCATTTTTTTTTTCGTATTTAAGCAAATTAAGTGAAGCTTAATCTCGACAATAATCTAATCTCTCTCGAGATCTGCGAGACGCTTAGAGATTTATCGACTCGAGTACATCTCTTATTTTTCTTAAAGACAAAGATCATTAATTATGAGGATGCTGCAGTATTAGGCGCCTCAAAAAAAAAATTCGTGCAATTTGCCACTCTTTCAGTGTCGTTTATTACCTACTCTGATTCCACAGAAACGACTTTCTCCATTGACTTTACCTAAGCTTTAAGAATCTTCTCAAGATGCCTTCCAATATTATCAAGAATGTTCCAGGAAATCATAATAGTTGGAATTTATAATAATGCGAGGTGGAGTTTTTATTCGAAGAAAAAAATTAAGAGAAATGACGTGTAATCGATAATTAATTGATTGTGACGTGAGTTGAAATAGGGTCGCGATTGGATCGCCTTTTTGTCGTCTACAATGTACGGCAAGGACCGAACTCTCTGTTGATAAATGATTTAATTGCATACTACGATGTAGAGTATATTAATAAAACATTTAAGATTTTTTTTACTTTTTTTCACTGCGATTAAAGTAGCCAGTAATCACAAACGAAAGTATCTTCTAAAAAACATTCTCTACGGTTCAGAATTAATGAGGACTTACTTCAATGGTTCCAATCAGAGACATAATAATTTTGGTTTTTTTTTTATTAAATATACATCCCCTCCCCTTTCCAAAAAAAAAACTTTTCACTCCCTAGGTTGAGAAAAGTATTTTTGACTCCCTAATTTCAACTAAGGACAATAAGTAGAACTTCAGCCTCAATTCGTTTGCAGAAAAAATTGCGAAAAGCGTACACGCGTCAAGAATAAAAAAAACTTAAAAATCTCTGGAATTATTTTTAAAAACTTTAAATAACTTCGAATAATATAATAGATTTTGAGAATTGTTAATATTTTTAATATTTCACAAAGACCTTCGAATTTTTTCACTTGGTTCTTGACTAGTTACCATTATTTAAATTAAAATGATTCGATTTGCGTTGACTTCTTTAATTTTTATGTTGAACTTTTTAGTCTACTTGTTTCACAAGCTAACTTTTCAAGGAAACAGGAATTTAATAAAATGGCAAAGAAACACCAGAAAACCAGTTTTTGCAGGCTATCAACGTTCTTATCAATTTACTATTCTAAAACGTCCAAGAATACAAGTTGTAACTATTCATATTTCCGATAATGAGTTTTATTATTCTTTTATTACACCAATAAAAAAGTTACACTATCGGTCAGAATTTCCGGTTCATCTATTTTTCGATGATCATTTAAGTCCTCTTAAATATTATAAACATATTATAAAATAATTACATTCTCTGATGAGAATGTAAAAATATTATATTAAAAAAAAACTACTTTACAAAACTATCAAATAAATTTCTATAAAATCTAATAGATCAAGAAGTTAAATAAATTTTCATGATTTCAAGAGTTATTGATATTTTTCTAAAAAGGCTGAGCAGTGAATGTGCTCACTAAATTTCTCTAGTTTCTGACAACTAATGTGACATCATAAATGGTAACATAATGTTTAAAAGATTTTCCTAATGATTCTATGATTGAATCAGATTCCTAATTTTCTACTGCACTGTCTGAGTTACGAGATAAATTCAGTTTTCTGGCACAATTAGTTTGCCGTCTTGACATTTTCTCTAATTAAATTACGATGCATCATAGACATCGAATTTTTCCTGCAATCCAACTTTATTAAGAGATATGCTCAGGATAAGGTACGACTGCGTCTATATCAGAGAGCAATTATCGTCATTACCTTCAAAACCAGTTGCCGAGAAAAGTGCAACGATTATTGAAGACCAAATCCATGTCAAATCAGGTAAGTTCTACATTTGAAGTTGCAGAATCTCTCGACAAAAAATACGTTCCCTTTTTTAGAAGAAATTAGGCGATACGTATTTTTGCGATTTCTGAAAAAAAAAAAATTTTCCACGAAGCTATAACTTTTAATCTAATTCAGATATTGAAGATTTCTTTCCAGATTCTGATAGAGTTTATCGTATTTTTCGAAGTCCACCAATGAATTTAAAAAACATTCAAAATTAGCAAAATGGTGGCGGATTTTCTGAAAATATTTATAATCGACTTTCTCAAAATACGTAAAGAAGAGCGTTAAAGTAAAAAGATGCTTAAATAACAAGTTGAAAGGTATTAAATTACATAAAGATCGCGAACTAGCCACCAGTCGGGCTATGCCCCTTCCACTGCTGCGCGATTTGTCCTGTAAATATTAAAGAAATACGAAGTATCATAAAATATAACATTTAAAAACAAAGTAAAAGCATGCGCGTTCGGTCTCGACTTTTAAAAACTGCAAAAATTTTTTTTATATAAAATGGCATAAAATGAGGGGATGAGACATTAAAAAATCGAAAAAATATAGTTTTCGACCTTCATAAATTGTAGACTCCTACAATCTCCTTCCTCTAATGTATATATAACTGGAACTACGAACTTCTGTAGTCTTCCGTGGGAAACGGCCTTTTGTACAAACGCCGATGCTAAGTAGCTCTCAGGTAACAGAAATTATCCTTCTGTCGATGGAAGTTGTTCTGCGACGCGTTCTAGCAAGAATCGAACCTTATAAGTATGTTATCAGGTGATGTAGGAAGTCCGCACTCTAGTCGAAGTAACATATAAGGTGATTCCAGTGACTCTGACGCAATGCCGCTTCGATCTGTTCTAAAATCCAATTTTAGGTATACCTAGGCTTTCTATCAAATATATCCAAACGATTTGAAGAAAAGCTTGCGAGCGGTTGTCAAATTGAAGGTAAAGTTAAGTTTACTTGATAAAATGTCTGATTGAAATTTAATCTGCGATCGCAATTCTGATCTAATTATAACAGATTAAAAATCTTTCCCAATGGCAAAAAACGGTGTCTACGCCAATGCTTGTCTGTCGTTCGTCGTTGTGGATACAATAACTTTTAAAATAATTGTCGGACTGCATTGTGCTTTGGCACACTTGTTTAAGGTATCTAAAGAAATAACTAGTTCGTTAACTAGAAATTTTTTTTAACTGTTCTGGCTTTATCCATCAAAACACGCTTTTTAAAAATTAAAAATCAAGAAATAAAAGTTTCTTAACGGATTATAGGTCTGGTTTGACTCCCTTTCCCGTATCCCCTTTTCTATGTTTCTGTCCACTTTTCTTATTTTTTTCTTTACCTATGTATATATCAATCAATCAGCGTCGTTTTACGAGATCTTGGAACGTAAACCCCAGTTTAAAAGAGAATTGTTACGATAAAATTACCACATGGCTTTTGGAGAGACTTAAGGGTTCCGCATTTTCTTCAGTTTCTTCTTCTTCTTCTCCCTTTTCTTACTATTTCCTCCTTCAATCAGTCTCGAGAGTTCCGCTTGTCGTACAAATAACAGTTTCCTCACCACACAAAGTAAATTGTTTAAGTCGAAATCGTTTGAGTGGATCATGACAAACAACTGAGAGCAGATGCAGACTTTCTAAATGAGTGATTCAAACAGGGAATGTAGGAATAAAATTGGCAAAGGGTTGGGAAAAGAAGGTGAATAATATGAGTTTGGAAAAGGAAGTATGAAAAGGGGTGTGAAAAGTTGTTTAGAAAAAATATATAAAAATATAGGGTAGAAAATAGGATAGGAAAATGGTTTATAAACTAAGATAAGAAAAGCTATTTGAAAAAGGAAATTGAAATAGGAGATTGAAAAAAGAGTTTGGAAAAGTTGATAGGGAAAAAGAGGTTTGTACAAGATTGGAAAATTTTCGAAGAATTTGAAAAATTGCAGTTAGAAAACTAATTAAAGAAGTTATAGAAGAGTTTTGGAAAAGATTTTTATTAAAGGGATTTAGAAAATTGATTTGGAAAAGAGGATTCTGAATGGAGTTTAAAAAAGGGAGTTGGTAAAAAGAATTTTAAAAAACAAGGGGTTGAAAAACGAATTTCGAAAAGACGTCTAAAAAATGGATTAGAAAAAAGGGTAAAAATGAAATGAAAGATCCAATGAAATGGAGGAGAGACAGAATCAATTTTAGTTGAATGATTAATAATCGTATTCAAAGGAGGAAGTGTCTTGTTGACTGATGATAAAATCACTCCCCGCAATTCATGATTATTACTGCAAATTAAGTATGGCCGGTTCTCCGCGTCTGTAAAAATGAAATATTCATGCATTCCAGACAGATAATAAGTACTTAAAATGTGCAACGGATCGTCTACCTCCTTTGGAAATACGACCGGTGAATCGCGCTATTATTATTAATAACTAGATACGTTAAATCGATATTGCGTAAGATTAATGCTCGATCATAACCGGTATCGAGTTCACCGATCTCTTTCTGCTCGATCTCCGCTATCGCCAGTAGCCAATCGGTTTCAGTGAAAATCTCTTGGAAATAAAATTCAATTTATTTTCCCCGTCACGATTCCAAGATTTTCCGGCTCGATTTCCGTCTGGATTATTCCATATTTCACAAAATATAGTTTCTGTATGCTAATTTGAAATTTGTAAGCAGCAGTTGTTTACGAAAGTTCATTTATGCTTTGCAAATATTTTATTTGTTTATGCGGGAAAAAGGGATTTTTAGGTATAAGTCTTGACTTTTGAGCATACTTGATATATATTAATTGAATTTTAAATAAATTTCATTGAATTCTAGCAATTACTCTGTGGAGTTTGGTTCAAATGAGGAGGGGGCTTTTTTTAAAAGAGGAGGGGACTTTGATTATAAAGTAGAGGAGTTTTTGGTATAAATAAGAGCGTGTTTTGATTGAAAGGGGCATAGGAGTTTTTGTTTCATGGGGGAGGGGATTTTTATTATAACAGGAATTTAGAATTTTAGTTGAATCCGGGAGGGGGGGGGGTTTAGTTGAAAGTAGAGTGTATGCAGTTTGCTTAAAAGGGGGGAGCAAATTTATTGGAGGAAGTTAATTTATTATAGAAAATGTTGTGGGGGTTTTAAGTGGAAAGGGGAGGGGGAGGATTGTTCGAGGGAGGGGAGTTATGGTTGGAAAGACAAAGAAGGGTTAAAATGAAGAAGGGGTTTTTGGGAGGGGACTTTTATTACAAAGGGGATGAGTTTTTGATTATAATTCTGACGGTGTTTTGGTTGGAACGGAAATAGGAGCTTTTGTTTCGTGAGGGAGGAGGTTTTGATTATAAGAGGGGTTTGTAGTTTTAGTTAAATCGGGGGGAGGAGGAGATTGGCTTTAGTTGGAAACCTGAATGAGTATGGTTTGGTTAGAAAGAAGAAGGAAATTTGTTGTAGGAAAGAGGGCTGGTAGTTGTGAAGGGGAGGGGGCGGTGTTAAGTTAGTTTCGTGGAGGGGAGTTATGGTTGGAAAGAGAAAGAAGGGTTAAATTGTAGAAGGGGTTTTTGAGTGAAAATGGGAGGGGGCTTCTATTGTAAAGGGGATGAGTTTTTGATTATAATTCTGACGGTGTTTTGGTTGGAACGGAAATATGAGATTTTGTTTCGTGGGGGAGGAGGTTTTGATTATAAGAGGGGTTTGTAGTTTTAGTTAAATTGGTGGGAGGAGGAGAAATGGCTTTATTAGGAAACCTGAATGAGTATGGTTTGGTTAGAAAGAAGAAGGAAATTTGTTGTAGGAAAGAGGGCTGGTAGTTGTGAAGGGGAGGGGGCGGTGTTTGGTTAGTTCCGTGGAGGGGAGTTATGGTTGGAAATGTGGTTCTTGTTGTAAATTGGAGAGCGTGGAATTTGGTTCTCCAAAAGGGAGGGGCGTTATATTTGGAAAGAGAAGGAAGGGTTAAAATGAAGAGGGGGTTTTTGGGTGAAAGGGGGAGGGGGCTTTTATTGTAAAGGGAATGAGTTTTTCGTTATAAATGCTAAGGCGTTTTGGTTGAAAGGGGTATGGGAGCTTCCTTTAGTGGAGGAGGGGGTATTGGTTATAAGAGGGATTTGGAATTTTAGTTTAATCGGGGTGGAGGGAGGAGGGGTCGTAATTCTAAAGTGGAATGGGCATGGTTTTGTTAAAAGGAAGAAAGGAGTTTATTGTACGAAATGCTGAGGAGGCTTTAAAATTTAATTGGACACGGAGGGGAGGGGTTTTGTTGGAAAGGGGAGGGGGTTTTGAATGAAAGGAGGGGGAAGTGTTTTTTGGATAGGAGAGGGAAAAGGGTTTAGTTAGAAAGAGAAAGATGTGGGGTTTCGTTTTAGATGGAAAGAGCGAAAGGATTGAGTTATCCTTCTCGATTTTAAAATTCTCAAATTTAGAATATATTTATCTTTTTGCAGTTCGATGTAAGATGGGAACATTAATCGTTCCTCGTGCAGCTATCAGCGATCGTATATCATTATCGGTACGCTCACTTATATAAAATTGAAAGAATTAAAAAAATCTTGTGGCAAATCGAGAAAATTTAAAAAAAAATTTAAGCTGCCTGGACTTAAGAAAGTTATTATAAAAAGTCTATGATTTTGAGAGATGGATGTAGGATTTTCTAATCGTTTTGAATTGATGTCATTCCTGAAAGATTTAACGATGATGAACCTTCTAATAGAAGAAGCGTCCCGCTGAGTCTATCGTTAATGCTGTCACGTACTTGTTAATATTATGATGTATGGTATTACATTGAAGGAGAAGTTTAAAGTTTACGAGCGTCCCGTTACAGAACTAACAAGCCTATTATTATATGATCTAGGTTTAAGAATTTTATTTTTTGTTTTTGAATAATTTTGATGTTTTATAAGGAAAATATTAGAATAGATTTTTTAAAATAGAAATTATAGGTTTATAGAAAAAAATTTTAATGGATTTAATATTATTTCTGAGATATCGAAAATATTTCCAATAATTTCGATTCATTTTAAAAAATACCTCAAGATTTTGAGAATTCTATGTTTAAACCTTGAGGATTAAAAAATAAATAAATAAATGATATCTCAATTCTCGATCTTATTTGTATTTCTTTTATAGGAGCAAGAAGAATAAACCTTTCGATTAAAAAGCGCATAACTACAGGAGGAAGAAAAATGGTTAGACATGTAGGAATCGCGATAAGGATTGTAGGTGAAATGAAGTTGCAGCGAAATAAACATGGAAGTATCATTTGTCACTTATCTTAACCCCGTGTTATCGTTTCGTTCATCGCGTGGCCTGCCGTATTGTAAATCATGCGACACTTGGCACGAGATCGAATATCTAATGTTCGCTCACTGACTTGCTACGGTAGCTATCTAACTGTGAAAATCGCGGTTTACCGGACTGAAACATTACAATAATCGAGAGGTGAACTTCGCCACGGAAAATCCGCACTTTACATCCACTTGATCTTTAATCTTTCTTTTTCTTCTTTTTTTAAAAAAGAAGATTAAATTTTTACCTCATTCAACTTTATGTTATCTTTCTTTCCTAAGGTAATAAATGTCTTTACCTTTTGCATTCTCAATTAGTTATTTCGGATAAGGTGACTCAAATAACTGGTTCAAAAGTACTGACTCCGATTAGGAGCGCGAACAAGCCACAAGCCGCGCCATTCCACCTCCACTGCTGCGCCACATGTGATGCGCAGTACTAATTCCAGGAATCTTTTCTTTCATAACTCGAGAACAACTCAACATTTTTCAGCTTTCCTAGGCTCATTTTAAAGCTGAGATTTCAGGCTTTATTTTCCTTTGTATTAATTATTTGTTAATGATTTTTGTACATAATGCAATGAGTTGAAGTTGAATAAAAAATGTATCTTTTTTATGGAGAACCTATCAGGCTCTTATAAAAAGTAGAGAAGTTTGAACTACTATTTTAGAAAATATAATTTTCTGCGTCCAGAGATGATGATTAAATCATTACGAAACCTACGTCAATCACTCGTGGAAAAAAATGCGAGCAACAAAATATGTGTATTTCGATGAGACCTACAGCTTTTGTCCGAAACACAATTTTTTTTATTTTTATTAAACTACTTCTTGCTCAACGTAGAAACGAAAAAAAAATGAGACTGAACAGGGAAATATTGTTTGGGTTAAAGTGAATCGAGGCTAGGTTTGAATTGCTATTAAATTTTTCTAATTCTTTCAACTTTAAAGAAGCGAAAGCGCCGATATAATGATATACAATTGGTGCTGCTTAGACGGGGAACGATTAATTTTCGGGTTGTATATCGAAGTGATTTGTCAATGAATGATTTGATTTGACGTGTTGGACGGAATCAGCAGGGTGTACGTCACATTAGGCGATGTATCATCCCAAAGTCCAGCAGCGGTATGCCTTGAATTAGACACGCGAGATTGATATTTGTTTTCGAAATAGAGGTACTCTGTATGCCGCCTGTCAAGAAAACAAGAATAGAAAAAAGAGAAGAATGCTTTGCGTAAGAGCGACCTGTATCCACTGGACTCTCTTATCTTTGGTAGCTCGGGTTTCATGGAATCGAAAAGAAAAAATGAAAAGATGGAGTATTAGAAAGTGGAAGCGAGCAGACAACCTATAATCAAAGCGTCCGTAGTTTGCGCAGCGAGTCGGAAAGAGGATAGCTCAAAAAATCATTTGATTTTCATTTGTTGCCGATATTCATCTTGACGTTCCGCCGGATTAATTTCCTGATGCCTCATTGAGAAACAGTATGCTTCTTAATAATCACCTGTTGATCACTAAGTGCGCACCTTTTTGCAGCCGTCAAGAATTTTACGGAAGATAAAGGCATTTTTTTTTTAAATCTATGGTATTAACGCATTCTCATTTCCTGGATGTAAATTGTATACTAGTAATGTATCTTTTCGTTCGGCCTAATCTTTCCTGGTGATACTGAAGATTATATGTTATTCAAGGTATTTTCAAAAAAAAAGTTTTCAAATACTTTCATTGAATTTCAAAGGATTTCTAAATATTCCTAATAGTGGACAGGAATTTGAAGCAGTTTCATGAAACTCAGTAATTTAAAAAGATTTCAGGTTTGATTGAATTTTCAGTTATTTTAAAGAATAGCTAAGAGTTTCCAAACATTACATTAAATTTTCTGGAACTTGAAGGATTTTCATAAGATTTCTTGGTATTTTTACGAATTTCAACAGATTTCGTGGTATTTATTGGAATTTAAAGAGAATTCAAAGAGTTTTAACACATATAAATTCTATCATATTTAATAGAGTTTTTGAAATTTGTAGTATTTCAAAGGATCACAGATTAGGAGCGTGAACTAGCCACCAGCCGGGCCACTCCACCTCCACTGCTGCGCCACTTGTGGTGCGCAATACTAACATCAGGAATCTTTTCTTTTATAACTCGAGAACAACTCAACACTTTTTTGCGTTTCTCGGCTCATTTTAAAGACGAGTTTTCAGGGTTTGTTTTCCTCAATTTGAAATATTTTTTCGGAATAATTTTTCATGGTGAAACTGCAGATTATATATAAAATTTTGAGAAAGCGCTTTGGCTCTCCTGAAAGCTTTTTCCAATGGAAATTTCCCATGATAATTTCGAAAGCAATCTAGTGGGGCCCTCGCTATTTTTCCCTTTATCTAGTAGAGCCTTATTCATTCTAGGGCCCTATATATATTATTCAGGCTCCAAAAAGATCTTAGTCAGAACCCCACTAGATACAGATAAACTTATCAAACTAAGAAATTGCTTACTAGCACCAGATAGAGCCCTCATTATTTTTATCTAGACTAGAACTTCTAATCTGCGTCAAGCTAGAATCCTACTTGAAATAGAGAAAAGTAGGAAGATTTCGACACGGTTATCGAGCGATCATATGTCTCTTTACTGCATTAAAGATACTCTTTCTTCAATGTGTGCAGGTATAAATCGCATAAGCGGCTTAAGACTGTGGATACCTCCACACAAACACAATTCGCAGATATACATACATATGGGGCACCCATATTGCTGCCCTTATAATACCTTGGCGGCACGCAAGCGCAGCGGCTGTCTGACTGCACATTGTTCTCCGAGAGGCAGCCGCTAATTGCGCATTGTATGCCATTGTTGCTCTCAGGCCGGTTAACTCCTATCGACCTGCTATCTTTATATAAAGTAACAAAACAACGTAATTAATTACCAGTCTTGCTGGCATTGTTAGACGATAAATAACGCGCCCGGGACTCGCTCGCTTCTATTCCCTCTTCTTTCCCTTCTTCCCTTATTCCCCCCTTCCCAATGCTCCCACCTCTTTTACGACTCACCATCTGAGTTCTTGTCCCTCTGTCTCTGTCTCTGTCTCTCTGTATCTGTCTCGCGTCCAATTAAAATATTCACCAAGACAAACAACAATGAGAGAACCCTTTCCGCAGCCTTTTCTGTTTGCCGCTCTTGCGTGGACAACAGGTGGACCAAGTTTTTTACGGTTTTATCATACACTGTTAAAGATGTTTGCAAAATTAGTATATTTTTAATATACGAAAGTCTTTTAAATTAAATTAATGTAACATCACGTAAAAATAAGTTTTAAACATAGAATCCTAATAAGACTTCCATAAGATCTTCATCAGACAATTTAATATATTTTCATTCGTCCCGGTTTTGATCTCTTTTGTAATGTCCACAAATATCGATTTCATATGCTCACAAATGCATATATAATCTCGAATTTACATATACTTGTCGCGATTTCATCTCTCGTCGATTGTTACCGCAGTTTCCCTATTAGCTTAAGGTTTCAGATATCTTGCAATCGCATCTTGTGTCTCCGACTTAAGTAAACTCAAGATGGGATGTAAAGAAACTGTCGAGTGCGTCGGTTGGTAAAAGAAAGTGGACTTCGCAGAGAAGTCTTTAGGCATGAAAACGAGTGTGCGCATGTGCGAGTAGCGACCGGTAATCCGCGGGAACTCCGTAAACAAGGCGAACAGGTTAATTGGCGGTAAATAGGCGGCTTTATGTAGGGATAGAAACAGTGGCGACTTTAGCTCGCTTTTACCAATATCAGGTATTACAGCGAGCGCTAGACAGGGTATGGAATATAAGAATGCAATCTGCTAATTGAAAATCATTAGGCTATGACGACATGTCTCACTCTTTCTCTCTTTTTCTTTTTCTTTCTTTCTCTTTTTCTTTTTCCATTTATCCCTCTTTGCTCTCTTCTCTTTTCCCACTCCCTTAATTCCTCTCGACGCATGTGAGGCTGCACTGCGTAACGATTTGAAAGTATCTACCGCCACTTGGAAACAATGCAACGATCGCCTTCCGCGGAAACTGACGGGTGTCCAAATTAGGGACACAGTAGTAACAGGCTGGGATTTCTGTAGGAATTGGAAAAAAATGTCGGTAAAAAGAATGTATGAAAGCTAGTTTTATACTATGATAATTTAATAAATAATAATTATACAATAATTATATTTTAATAATGAAATGCAATCATGAATTCTCCTTACCTTTTCCATTTACCATTTCCTCTACCACGCTTTCCCTTTAACATGATTTTCCTCTAACATTCCCATTTACAATGATTTCCCATTACCATTTCCTTGTGATGGGAAATCATGGTAAAGGAAAATGGTAAATGGAAATGACAAAGGGAATTCATAGTAAAAGGAAATCATTATAAAGGGAAATCCTAGTGAAGGGAATCATTCCAAAATAATGGAAAAGGGAAATAATGATAAGGAATAATCATGATAAAGGGAAATCGTAGTAAAGGGAACCACTGTAAAGGGAAATCATGGTAAAGGAAAATGGTAAATGGAAATGACAAAGGGAATTCATAGTAAAAGGAAATCATTATAAAGGGAAATCCTAGTGAAGGGAATCATTCCAAAATAATGGAAAAGGGAAATAATGATAAGGAATAATCATGATAAAGGGAAATCGTAGTAAAGGGAACCACTGTAAAGGGAAATCATGGTAAAGGAAAATGGTAAATGGAAATGACAAAGGGAATTCATAGTAAAAGGAAATCATTATAAAGGGAAATCCTAGTGAAGGGAATCATTCCAAAATAATGGAAAAGGGAAATAATGATAAGGAATAATCATGATAAAGGGAAATCGTAGTAAAGGGAACCACTGTAAAGGGAAATCATGGTAAAGGAAAATGGTAAATGGAAATGACAAAGGGAATTCATAGTAAAAGGAAATCATTATAAAGGGAAATCCTAGTGAAGGGAATCATTCCAAAATAATGGAAAAGGGAAATAATGATAAGGAATAATCATGATAAAGGGAAATCGTAGTAAAGGGAACCACTGTAAAGGGAAATCATGGTAAAGGAAAATGGTAAATGGAAATGACAAAGGGAATTCATAGTAAAAGGAAATCATTATAAAGGGAAATCCTAGTGAAGGGAATCATTCCAAAATAATGGAAAAGGGAAATAATGATAAGGAATAATCATGATAAAGGGAAATCGTAGTAAAGGGAACCACTGTAAAGGGAAATCATGGTAAAGGAAAATGGTAAATGGAAATGACAAAGGGAATTCATAGTAAAAGGAAATCATTATAAAGGGAAATCCTAGTGAAGGGAATCATTCCAAAATAATGGAAAAGGGAAATAATGATAAGGAATAATCATGATAAAGGGAAATCGTAGTAAAGGGAACCACTGTAAAGGGAAATCATGGTAAAGGAAAATGGTAAATGGAAATGACAAAGGGAATTCATAGTAAAAGGAAATCATTATAAAGGGAAATCCTAGTGAAGGGAATCATTCCAAAATAATGGAAAAGGGAAATAATGATAAGGAATAATCATGATAAAGGGAAATCGTAGTAAAGGGAACCACTGTAAAGGGAAATCATGGTAAAGGAAAATGGTAAATGGAAATGACAAAGGGAATTCATAGTAAAAGGAAATCATTATAAAGGGAAATCCTAGTG